>ML281118.1:27303-76664 GCA_005239495.1 Nicotiana undulata | reverse complement strand
AGTCCTGGCACACACTTGTTGTAGTTATGTTGGGATTCGGGGTTGTACATATTTGGCTTAGCTGTGGTTCAACTTGTATCTACGGCCTTACCTCATATCGTTGCTACATTACGCATTTTATTTGTTATAAATTGTAAATAACTGGAATAAACGAGTTCTAGGGTAGTAACTCCTGGGGATTTATATGTTGGCTTGCCTAACCTCGCCGTTAGGTGCCATCACGACCTGAACCAGGTTTTGGGTCGTGACATGAGGCGAAGATACGCTCAAGTCTGAAATCATCATCCGGAGCTGCTGGAGTTGTCAGCACTCGATTCCAAGGTCGTTTGCTCAAAATGCTGCTCGGAACCAAAATTAGCCAAATAGGCTAGCCTTCAGGAACCAAGTGTTCCTGAACTGACCAAATCACTTCTGAATCTCGAACTACCTGCCCCCACAAATCATAAGGCACGAGTAGCCGCTATGGAAAGAGTCATTTACGGGAACAGAGTCGCAACACACAAAACGACCGGCTGGGTCGTTACACATGAATATCCTTTGAAGCCTAGGATTCAAGGGAAAGTACCTTAAAACCTTTGCAGGAACTTTAGCACTTGTATTAGTCAAGGCACGATTAGAACTTTTCCATCTAGAAGACCCACAAACAGAGTAATTATCGGCATTTGCATTGTTATTCAAAAATAGCATGCAATCATTAGGGCATGCATGTATTTTATCATAATGAAGACCCAAATCTTTTATCATACTTTTAGCCTTGTTGAAAGACTCTGGCAGCTTAGCAAGGGGAAATGCCTCTTTTAACAACTCTAACAAGTCTGAAAAGGCTACATTACTCAACCCATGCAAAGACTTAAACAAGTACAACCGGATGGTGAAACTCAATTTACTGAAGTTTTCACACCCTGGATATAATTCTTGTTTCCCGTCCTCTAATAATTTAAAAAATTTCTTAGCATCTTCAGATAGAGACTCTCTCATCCCTTCTTCTTGTACCGACTCATCTTCTATATTTCTAAATGTATCATGAAGTAATCCATCAATATTATCACGCATATTAGAACTTTCATTATTGCTTTGGTGAGGTGTAATTCTAGAGGAAAATCCTTCACTATGGAAAACCCATTCGGTGTAACCATGAACAAAGCCATTAACGACCAAGTGATCCTCCACCACAGTTCTATAATGCCAATATCGATTAATGCACTTTTGGCAATGGCATAATATTTCATTTCCTTGTGAAGCTCGTTCAAATGACTTATCAAGGAAATCATTCACTCCACGCATATACTCATCTGTCCATCTGAGGAGATGCATCCAACTTTTATCTACATTATCCATGAAATTCCTATACGACAAAAGTAATCAACAAAATTAACTCAATAAACAAAGATACATACTAATTCGACATTGACCAAAACATAAAGGGGATGAAGTCAAAGAGTTACAAATAGTAAATCATTAAAGAAGAGATTTGTAATCTAATAGTACCTTAAATATTGTACTAATCTTAAATCTCAATCTGAGGCAGATTGAGGGAACAAGTTAAGACTGTTATTTGGATAATTTGATTCTCTTTTATGTTTGAAGTATCATGCAGATTCTCTTCTCGGATGTTCAGTAATTTGGTTTGATGTAATATGTATAACCAAAAACTTTTATTATCTTCCGATACTTGTTCACCTTGGGCATTGAAATTGAATCAGTGGCGCACTGTTGTGAAGCGAAGAAAAGCGACAACATTTACGGCGGAAATTTTGGGCAACTCGTTTTCCTTAATGTTGTAAATTGTAGTCTACCATGCTATTGTCCTCTGATTTTGAGATACAAGTAGGATGCAACTAAAAAAATAGGCAAATGTCATCATCCTAATTGACACTAAATTCAAAAGTTACACCTGAAGTACAAGATTAACTCCACAACCACAAATTTTTATTCTGAATCTGAGTGGGACCTTCTCTAGATATGGTGCTGCTATAAAATAGTAGTGTTGCTTTTGCCAATCAATAGATGGCTTTGTACAGAAAGATAAAGAGGAAGCAGCATGTGTTGATATTATAAAGAAGTAGAAGGATGAGAAGAAGAAAGAAAGAAACAAAGATAGACGTACTGACCTTGATTATTACTCCCAGTAGATAGACGATTGGTTCAGTAAAGATGCAAGTGATTAGGCTGCAATGCAATTTTTAGCTTTTTTTGTTTTTACTCGAGTGACCTTCCTAATTCATGACTATTCAAATTCCTATCAAATTCAGAAAATTAAATAAGAAATAAGTTTGTTTGATATAGGAGCTGCTGGTATATAATTTGATGCTTCCTTTGATATTTATGTAACTACAAATACTTTAAAATCAAAGGAGCTAAAACAAAAAAGTCAACCAGTCCTAGTCACATTCCCTGAGAAACACTTTAAGCTCACTGAGACCAAGGAAACTGCCAACAGCTCTTTTAAGCATAATTGCACCTATGTAGATTCAAACTATAAATCTTGACTTCACTAGCTACAACTGCCACAAATTCCAGAAAATGACTACCAAAAAGTAATATGCATTAGACTTGATTAACAAGGAGAGATTGATAACAAATGAATCTTCAAACTTAAGTGTTGAAACTATAAGTACATGTCTACGGACATTGTTAAATCTGTCCTCAGTGTTGGAAAATGCTTCCAGTTTGGCAAATAATGGAACAATGACTACTCTCTTGAGATTGTCTTCGTTGAAGGAAGTATCAGAGACAGGGAGAAAATGGCTAAGGCTGGTATAGTTCCAGTACTTCTTTTTTCTTTCTGGAAACAGAACAGTTTTCTTTTTTCCCGTACTCACAATCAATCCTATCTCACATCCAACCCCTTTTCCAGAATCCACATCAACCCGGAAACAGAACAATTTTTTGCTAACAAGTTTGCTAATTTTAGCAGGTACATTGTTATACAAAATAAAAAGACATAATGTACTAACAGAAAGTAAAAGAATGAAAAGCAGTTTACATGACAAGTGTGATAAAACATATTCTAAAGTTTTACTAGTTAATAGAAAGCATTATCAGTAAGAAGAAAGCAAAGAAGGCAGAAGGAAAACGAAGACAAATTGATACATCATACCATAGATGACATACATTAAGTTAAAATCAGATTTTGTGTTCCACTAGCCGAGACACATTACACAGGTAAAAGAAAACAAAAGGAAGTTGCAATATTTTGAGGAAGCTATTGTAATATTCCACTGTTTTGGAGCCAAGGAAGTTTACAAGGTTAAAAGTAGTTTCATATGATGATTTGTATAACTATATCATAGTTCAGTTACTGCTTTTATTTTTTCTAGCTTAATTGTTCATAGCAGCAAAATTGTACAAGAGAGTAGTCCTCTCCTCACTTACCATGTATTTGCATCTTTGTTTAAAAAGAAAAGACGGCAGATGGGGATCATGTCCTAGCCCGCGCACATGTGACTTTATGTCTTCTCTGTCAATTAATTTACAAAGAAAGTATGTTCGACTACGCGAAGCTCGGGCACATTAACTAGTTCAACACATATATAGTAGGTTAGTCGAACTACGGAGGATCTAAAACAGCTCAAATTGAATATGGGAGACCTCTCTTATAGAGTTTGATCCCTAAACCAGAAGGCTTAGCATTACAACAGATGTTATAGGAATTGCGCACTGCGTGCTATTGAGGACAATTTTATCGAAATATCGAGACGACATTCTACAATCAAAATTGCAGGGGATGTACACATAGCTCATGCAATTCAGACTCGATAACCCAAACTACACAGCTTAATAGCTCATGCAACAGATAATTCAATGTAACTTTCTAGAGAAATTTAGTTCATAGAAGAATTCACAATATTTACTGAAATAAGCCCAAATAATTTGGGTTCAAAACATCAAAGAAATCAAGAAATCATATACACTGCTCACACCATAAAGCTTAAAGAGAAAAAAGAACGCTTATATAGAAGATAATGCCAAAATTAAAAAATAATTACCTGAAAATTATTACTCATAGATTGCCTTTTGGGTCTAAAATTTCTCGCGATTGGAAAATTTTCTTCAACTGTATTCGCTGCCTTTAATTATTCCTATGTTCTTCATCTCCTTCAAGTGAAACAAACGAATTTTAGGACTTTGGAGATTTTGGGAGTTTGGGGTTAGCAATCGAGATTAGGGGGTTTTGGGTTAACAAATGGACCTTGGGAATTTAGGGTTAGCCACTTGACAGAGATGACTGAAGGGTGAATTGAGTTTTGTGGATGGATGGACTTTGAAAGTGTCGAAAGGGATGAGTTTTGTGGAGGATGGACAATGGAGTACTCATTAATTTCATAATACATTTACATTAATAAAATATATTAAAAAAACATAAAAGGAAAAAGGGGTTATTGGCAGGTTTAGCAAATTGAGGGGGGAAAACAAGGAGGGAACAAATACCTGTTCCGATAAAATAAAATTTTATACCACCGTTCCAATAAATAGGTATATTGGGACGTTTGTCAAACCGTTCCTATAAAAGATACTTATTGTAATGGTTAAGTGTCAACTGGAATGCTTTAGCATCTAAATTTTGTTGGTTTCATCAAAATTCGATTGTAACGGTTGTAACCGTTACAATATCCAGTCTATTGCCACAGTTTTAAAACCGTTCCATAAAAACTGTTCCAATAGGCTCATTTTCCAGTAGTGCTGGAAACATATCACGGACTTAGTCGAGGCCTCAAATCACATCAAACAACGCCGAAAACACGAATCGCGCAAAGAATTCAACTTTATGAACTTTGAAATTTCCAACTTCCACATTTGATGCCGAAACTTATCAAACCACGTCCGATTGACCTCAAATTTTGCAGGAAAGTCATATTCGACATTACGGACCTGCTCCATTTTACGAAATCGCATTCCGACCCCGATATCAAAATTTCCATTTCCGGTCGAATTCTTCAAAAACCTTCAGCTTTCTATCTTTAGCCAAATGACCTTAAATTGACTTCTGGATATCCGAATTCACTTCCGATCGCGCTCCCAAATCCAGAATCACCATACGGAGCTATTCCCAGACTCGGAATCCCAAACGGACCTCAATATCATTGAAATGTACTTCAAGTCAAACTTAGGAAATTTCCTTAAAATACTGACTTTCCACAATATACGCTGAACTGCTCTCGGGTTATCCAAAACCCGTTATGGACATACGCCCAAGTCCGAAATCATCATACGAACCTGCTGGAATCTTAAGATCCTGATTCCGAGGTCGTTTACTCAAAATCCCATCCTTACTCGATTTCTTCAACCTAAGACTTCTGAAATGAGAATTTTCCTTTAAATTCAACTCTGATCCTCCTGAATTTCAATTCTGACCATAAGCACAAGTCAATATACCTTAAATGAAGTTGTTCGTGATTCCCAACTGCTGAACGACGCCCTGGATCTCAAAACGACCGGTCGAGTCGTTACATTCTCCCCTACTTAAATAGACGTTCGTCCTCGAACAAGCCAGGAACTGCCCCAGAATTACCTTGAATCAATGTTTAACACATCGTGCACCTGCCCGTGCTACCACAACCCGGTTGAGCACATAAGCTTGATAGAATATGAAGATATCCTCATTTATTCATACAATAAGCTCCGTACTTCGTTCTAACATCTGAAATTCTCTGCCAGGCTGTTTCTAACAATTGAACACCGAATCAACTACCACACGAGGCACCAGAGCACAACTGCAGGCCCTTGCTGAATCAGCACCATACACCACGTGATCTATTATCTGACCACCATGACGCTCCCTGGATCATAATAGCAAAAATTCTGCGACTTTGATGCTCTCAAAGCACCTTATAAGTTACATTCATACAGTTTGCTATAACGCTGACGATACCACCACATCGGAGGAAATGTGTAGAAATTCCTAACCAACCACAGAGTTAACTAAACATTGAATTCCTTCCTCCTGACTAAGATCATCATCTCACTACAACCAATGATGGTGATTGTCCTGTAATAACTTGCATAGTCTTATCACACCGATCCCAGATTTATAATTTCCGTCTCACCCAGTATGAACTGCTCAGACAACCAATCACCCTAAACACGGCCATTAACCTCACACGATGCCACAATGCGCCAATAGGCCACCATTCGAACACGACACATAAGGAAATGACTCTGGAAGGGACTACTAAACTCACGCAACTAATATGAACTTTCCTCAGAAAATTACGAAGTTAAACACAAGAATAATCATTATAGGAGTCTTGCTCTACATCACACTGTTGCGGCGCGCAACCTGATCCCAATAACATACCTGTGGCGGCGTGCCACCCGATCCCATCATAGAATTTACATAAAGAAATATATACACAGAGTTGAATTGCTCACTATTACAGATTACTGAATATTGGTCACAAGCACGCTAAGCGCATAATACCATTCCGGGGAGACTGATAGAGTCATAGGCTACAAAATCAAGCACAACTGAGGTGCGATATATATTCTGAATCTCAAGAGCCATCCTGCTCGCGTACCTCATCATTACGCGGAATCTCAACACATAAGAAATTATCAAGCCGTCTCACAACTCGCACGACACAATCACAATATCACATGGATTTGACTAAGGCAGAACAACACCTGATATTTATATACCCCATCCTTGAGGAGCGCCACACCGAAATGAACAATCTGACTCGCCTGAAGCCCATAATCTTGTTTAAATCAATTCATTCATTTCAAGCCGGTTTTGTTCGCATTGAACTAGGATGATAGCCTGACTTGGGTCCAAACAACCTGCTTCCTTTTTCTTATACGCACGAGGACAACCATTAGCCGAGATAAACACCCCACAATCCACAACCAACTGAGTCGAACGCCTTCCAGGCATAAATTATCAATTAGGCAATATTACACTCCTTATACTTAGTCTAAATCTGCAATCAATCAGGTGACTACAAGTCACGCTTACACAATCTTCCCGTGGTTACACTCCCACAACTTTCCACACAAGGTAACAAGTATGCACATCCATACCATCGACCATCCTAAGGCTGTAAAATAATTCAAGGACCCGTAACCAGGATACAAGACTCTTTCACCAAACACCGCACTCAGATGACACTGGAGAACATTCACATCCATTGCTCTTGCTCCTCTGAGCTCATGACATCCTTGTTAACACCGAACCTCAATCTCGATTCTTACTTCCAATTACATACCGCTTATTGCACATAACATGCCGATATGGAATATCATAGGAAGTTCCATCATAACTCATGAGCCACTTACAGGGTGAACACTTCATTACATATAGAAACCTTTACTTGCTTCAATTCATGAGAACCATAACAACACACAAGTGAGATCTCACAATCACAATACATGCAAATCCTTAAGTAGTGGTCTGAACCACCATAAACCTTCCGGGATCCGCCTACACCTGACAGGCCATATCACTTGAATGCTTCCAAATGAAATCTATTACGGCGGTCGAGGAGCCCCACACATATCTGCACAAACCATACACGTACTCAATCAGACCGAAGGAACTGATCACTGTCGTACTTGTGCCATTTCACCCATGGAAAACCAATCGTTCTTCTTTTAATCATCTTTAATTGCCTGTCGCACTAGCCTGCCAGCCCTTCTCCGCGATCGCACACCAACATCTGTGATCGCATAGGCCAAAAACCTTTCCCCTCAATTTACTCTCCGCGATCGCATAGCATTACCAGAAACACCAGAAAACAGCAGCAGCAATATACTCCGAAATGACCCGAAACAACCCCGAAACACACTCGAGCCCATCGGGACCTCGTCTGAACGTACCAACAAGTCTGGAAACATATCACAGACTTAGTCGAGGCCTTAAATCACATCAAACAACGCCGAAAACCCGAATCGCACAAGAATTCAACTTTATGAACTTTGAAATTTCCAACTTCCACATTTGATGTCGAAACTTATCAAACCACGTCCGATTGACCTCAAATTTTGCAGGCAAGTCATATTCGACATTACGGACCTGCTACAACATCCGGAATTGCATTCCGACACCGATATAAAAATTTCCATTGCCAAATGACCTTAAATTGACTTCCGAATATCCGAATTCACTTCCGATCGCGCTCCCAACTCCAGAATCACCATACAGAGCTATTCCCAGACTCGGAATCCCAAACGGACCTCAATATCATTGAAATGTACTTCAAGTCAAACTTAGGAAATTTCTTTAAAATACTGACTTTCCACAATATACGCTGAACTGCTACCGGGTTATCCAAAACCTGTTCCGGACATACGCCCAAGTCTGAAATCATCATACGAACCTGCTGGAACCTTCGGATCCTAATTCTGAGGTTGTTTACTCAAAATCCCAGCCTTACTCGATTTCTTTAACTTAAGACTTCTAAAATGAGAACTTTCCTTTAAATTCAACTCCGATCTTCCTGAATTTCAATTCCGACCATATGCACAAGTCAATATAACTGAAATGAAGTTGTTCATGACTCCCAACTGCTGAACGACGCGCTGGATTTCAAAACAACCGGTCAGGGCGTTACAGATACACACAAAGCATACATTCAAAGAAAAATGTCACAGCTTTACGGAAAGATGCATAAAATCAATGGAGTATTTAGGTAAACAAGTAGTCAGACGTAATAATCCTCAAATAGCACGGGAATCAGAGAAGCCCTAAACAGGAAGTCATAGAACAGTAGAAGATTACACCCCTAACAACAAAATTAGAACAAGAATCACAAAGAATACATGGATGGTTTCACAGGAAATTAACACACATAAACACATAATAAAAAACGGGCTAGAAAGAATTAGGGCTTTTCATCATAATAACTCAGACAGTGAGGAAACATAAGAGAATCGTTCAAAATGCAGTAGAAATTACTTAAAACTAGAAGTAAAACCGTTGTGAAAGGGGGTTAAGAAACCATAGTTTTTAAAATTGAAAGATCGTTTAAAGATGAGGGTTTTTCAGAGACAAAACATGTGAAGAAGCTTCATAATACTGTAGAACTAGAGTAAATCTAAAATAAATCGAAAGACATAGCTTAGGGTTTCGTGGAACCCAGGGAAGTGGGAAGAACCTCAAAGACGGCACCGGCTTAAGCCGGAATAGGTTGTAGATCTTACTCAGACGGTCGGGGAGGCTGGAAAGTGGAATGGGACCATGGGAGGCAAAAGAACTGCTCCGAGCTCGCCTGAGGACCCCAGGGTATCACTGGACCGGTGAGGGGTAGGTGGATAACCAAAGGACGGTAAAAGACCATAGTTTCCGGTGAGAGAGCTGGCCGGAGAAAGGTGAACAGAACCCATCGGAGGAGAGAAGTCAAGGAGACTTCTAGAGAGAGTTAGAGAGTCACCGAGAGAGATAGAGAGAGAGTGAGTCTTGGAAAATGAGGGGTCGATGGGTGTTTGGTTGAGTTAATTAAGGAAAGTTGAGTCTGGACCGTTGATCTTGTGTGATCAACGGTTCAGATCAACACGGGGGTTGGGCCGGGTAGTATTATTTAGCTGGGTTGGGTCGATTGGGCTGGTTAAGATCAGGGGGGGTTGGTTTTGAAATGGCTAGAATTTAAAATAAGAATAGGTCAAATGTTAAATACCCAACTTAAATAGGATAATTAATTAATTAATTAAATAGCTGATAATTGTGTAAAATAAAATTAAAACCAAATAAATGAAATTAGGATGATTAACTACTATAAAAATATAAAAATGATTCGGTATTTATTTTAAAATGGTATAAATGCATATTTGTGCTATTATTGCAAAAATTGCTGAAATTAACTAAATAATGTCAATATTGGCTAATTTATGAAATAATTAAATCCTAAGGGAATTAAAATAGGATATAAATAACATATTGAGTAAGAAAATGATTTGAAATTATTTATAACATCATTTATGCATAATTATGAATAATTAAGGAACATTAAACATTAAATAAACAAGAAAAGAATCTGATAAAAATACGAAAAATTATGGAAAAATATCAATTACTCTAAAAAGTGATTTTGAAAGTAGATATGCAATTTTGAAAATAATTTGAGGAAAAATTAGGTATCAACAGCGAACACAGCAGAACTAGAGCTGGATAGTGCTGATGACTTCTGTCTCAAGGAGTTAACAGAAACTAATTGTGTGTCATGAGATGAATCACCTTTGTATTGTTTACAAATTTTTATACCAAGAAAAGCAAGAAAATAACAGCCTTTTAGCTTATTGCTGATTGTAGACGTCTATACTTTTTTATTGTTTGAGAAATGTAACAAATTTAAGAGTTTTGACTTTTGATGTGAGGATTGTTGTCTTCTGTACTTTTTGATGTTTGAGGTCTGCGTACAAATTATCCTCTTCAGACCTCACACTGTGAGAATATACTAGGTATGTTGTCGTTATTGAAAAATATAAGGGACAAAAGTGAGTTTTGATACGAAATTGTGGTTGCTTGTCAAATGGAAAATAGAAACCAATGTGCTAAAAGAGATCAAGAGAACCTCTTTAGGTTTAACAGTAGAGATTAACCATAATCAAACTTGCAATGAAAGCATATATTATCTAGAAACAACCAAACCAAGACATATATACAGATGTATGGTTACGAGGTGACTTCTTAAAATGTCTTGAAAAGGCGACGTAAGAGAGAGCCCCTAATTTCAGTGTGATTAGTTTCCGCTAATAGAAAGCCCGACAGTACGCTAGACTAAATTTTGAGTGCTAAGTACACCAAGATCACAGAGTGTACAAGCGAAATTGAATGATAGTTTATAGTTGAGACCAACGATTGTAAGAAAGTCAACGTCGTGCTAGGGGACAGAGGCACCAAATCTGAGTTTTAGGACCTGTTTGCCCATAGATTTTACTAAATTAAATTTTGATATAAGTCAAGTTTCATGTTTTTTCCAAAATAAATTTGGGAAATATGTTTTGAAAAGTAATGTCCAAATAAATTTTCATCTGCAAACCAAACTTCACCCAAATCAGATTTTTCAAAACAAAATTGGAAATCTATGGACAAACGCTAGCGTAAATGCTTGCTAAAGCCTTCTGACTACATACTCCCCTTATGTTTTAAAAATAAATGCAAATTGCACGAAATGGCATAAATAAAATAGAAAGTACGTATATGGGGGAAAAGAAATTTGATACTAGAAACTAGAAAATTAGACACTAAGTTTGAATAAGAAACTTAAAACCTTAACTTTGCATAATAATTAAAACAACAACAATAAACCCAATTTGATCCCAACATGTGGGGTTTGGGGAGGGTAGTCTGTACGCAGATCGTAACCATAGCTAAGAGTGGAAAACGGGCAAGTCGGGTCGGATATGGTTCGGGTCTAAACGAGTTATAGAAAAAATGGATAAATTATCCGACCCGACTCATATTTAACACGGGTAATAAACGGGTTAACCGAAGGATAAAATGAGTAACCATATTATCCATTCATGACTTCACATTAGCCTCAAGCTCTAATATGAATTTTTTGCCCCTTGCAGTAGAAGAACATTACTGAAATAATTTTCCAATAATTGTACTATCTGTATTTTACCCATTGATTACCCATTTGGTTACTCATTTTTCTAATGGGTAATTATCCATATTTGACCCGGTTTAAAAAAGTCAGTTATCCAACCCATTTTTAGTGGGTTGGGTTGGGTGGATAACTATTATTTTTAACCATCTTGTCAGGTATACCCCTACCTAATGCAGGTAGAGAGGTTGTTTCCAATAGACCATCAGCTCAGGAAGGGCAAGAAGAAGAAGAGGGAAGCAAGGAAGGAAGAAAGATGAAAAGAAAAACAAAAAAAAATAAAAAAAATAAAAAAATCACATACCGTAATAAAGGATAAATAGTATCCAATAATAGTAACAGGGAATACAATACCTGAGGCGAACAAAACCACATACCGCAATAAAAATCTAAGATTAAGAAGGAAAATGCATGCTACTAAGCCTATCAGTGAATACTATAAACTACCTACTAACCTTCTACCTTTATTCTCTACCCCCACACCCTCCTATCAAGTGTCATGTACTTAGTGAGTTGAAGCAGCGCCATGTCCTGCCTAATAACTTCTCCCCAGTACTTCTTAGGCCTACCTCGACCCCTTCTCAAACTCTCCATGGCCAACCTCTCAAACCTCTTGACAGGGGCATCAATGTTACTTCTCCTAACATGTCCGAACCATCTCAACCACGACTCCCGCATCTTGTCCTCCACGGAGGCTACTCCCACTCTGTCTCGGATAGCTTCATTCTTAATCCTATCTCGCCTGGTACACCTACACATCCATCTCAACATCCACATCTCTACTACTCTCATCTTCTACACGTGGGAGTTCTTGACTGGACAACACTCATTCCCATACAGCATAGCGGGTCGAACCACCACTCGATAGAACTTACCCTTAATTCATAACGGCACATTCCTATCACATAGAACACTGGAAGCGAGCCTCCACTTCATCCACCCCGCTCCAATGCGATGTGTGACATCTTCGACAATCTCCCTGTTACCCTGGATAATAGACCCGAGATACTTAAAACTCGCTCTCATGGGGATAACTTGAGCATCAAGCTTCACCTCTACGTCTGCATCATGGGTCTCGCTGAATTTGCACTCCAAATATTCTGTCTTGATTCTACTCAGTTTAAAATCTTTAGACTCCAAGGTCTAAATTTGCATATGAATTAAAGATTTAAAATAATATTTCCACTATATTTACATGCTTTAAAATAATTTGAAACGTTAATTAGAAAACCGTAAATTTGGTAACATCTTATATTTCACATGGTTTACTTGAACTCTTTTAAATTTCTTGGTCCATATAAATTTTTAGCACAAGATAAGAAGGTCTTCTTGGCGTCCACATGCTCTTTGACGTGTCTTTGATTTCAAGCAAAACTAGTACTTTCTAGAAAAAAAAATTGTGATGACCTAAAGGGGTTATTTTAATAATTTAAATCCAATTCTAGGCTTATTATCCATAAAAAGACTAATTTTAAGTACCTCGATTTGCATGCGCAGTATATGCATGAAATTTTATGTTAAAATATGAGAAATAGTAATTTCTAGAGTTAAAATTTGATTATAGTTGTCTTCGGTCAATATTTTGAGTAAACGGACTCGGATCTGTGTTTCAACGATCCCGGGAGGTCCGCAATAAAATATGGGACTTGGGCGTACGCCCGAAATTGAATTATGAGGTCCCAAGACTTAGAAATCAATTTTTGAAAGAAATTATTTTGCTTAAATATTAATGAAGTAAAGAAAAGAATTAATGTTTGAAACCATTAATATCGGGCCCGTATTTTGGTTCCGGAGTCCGGTTGTCACGATCCCAAATCCTAACCGGCCGTGGTGGCGCCTATCGTGGAACTAGGCTAGCCAACACTCAAAATTTTCATATTTTTCTTTTAAAATATCTCTATTTATTTTCAGCAATTCATAACACGCATATAGATTTCAAAATATTTAAACAAATCAATTAAGCTAACAGTCTACAACCGTCCCCAAGACCCGGAGTCAACAAGTCATGAGCATCTACGAAATAAACTAACTCCGCTATTGTCATAGACTAAGTCCAGGAATCAAATACTAATACTAAATAAGGAAGGAAAATGGAGAAGCTGCGGACGTTGGACAACTACCTCGAAATCCCAAAGCTGATGATGAATGAAACTCGGATGGCTACTGCTCCAAACCAGTACCTGGATCTGCACACAGAGGTGCAGGGAGTAATGATGAGTAGGCCAACTCAGTAGTAATGAAAATAAATCACAGTCTGAGAAATACGAAACACACAGCACAGATACACCAATTCACAAAACAGTAAAACACCAAGTCATCATAAAGTATCCACCAAATACATAAGTTCGAAAACCAATTTCCAGGAATCCTTTGAAACAAGTATAATTTCAATATATCTTGGTAAAATCCTGAGTAAAAATCAGTTTGAAAAACGAAGTGAATCGTAGTAAAAAACTCAGTAAAATTTTCATAAATCTTCCCCTCGGGCCATAATCATTTCTCATAACAATCTCAGTATCAGCCCATCAGGCAACCTCACGTCCACTCAGTATCAGCCCATCATGCAACCTCACAGTCACTCAGTATCAGCCCATCATGCAAGCTCACAATCACTCAGTATCAGCCCAAGCGCTATAACAAGCCACATCATGGCATAAATCACTCACAATATAGGCCCGCAACCTCACTCATATCATAGCATCCTCACAATATTGGTCTGCAGCCTCACTCAGTCAGACACTCTCCACATGCTCTTCAGGCCATAAATATATCGGGTTCTCGACCCAAAAACAGTGTTTCATTTTCAATAAATAGTATCAAAATACTCTGAGTGTCAAAACAATTATCAAGAAAAGGCTGAGTGAAAAACCATAACATATCATGTGAGGAAAATAGTAAAAATAACCCCCAAGGGGTAAACAGATCGACACTAGGCCCCAAACATGGCTTACAGCCCAAATTATATCATATATATATCAATACTATTGAGCATAGGCTTTAAAAATCAGTTTCGCAACTCAATAGTTGCCTAAAAAGGAATATATCTCCAAAGTTCCAATCTTTGCATTCCAAAATCCGTGAAGGATGTAAAGTCCGGGGTTTCATACCCTCAGGACAGGATTTAAAGACATTACTTACCTCAAACTAGCCCGAAAACTATTCCGCAATACGCTTGCCTCTCGAATCAGCTCCCGAGTGCTCCAAATCTACCAAGTTCAGATTTTTATCATCAAATTATGCTTAAGGAATGAATTCCAATTGAAAAATACCAATTTTAGCTCAAAAACCGACCGCGTCTCGAAACTCAAAATTTTTTATACCAAAATATTCTTCATCATCTCACGAGTCTGTACATATAAAGAACGCTAAAATCGGAGTTCGTTTGACCCATCAAATTGACCCCTAAAGGTCTCATAATCTCAAGCCCTAACCCCACCTTTTCTACTGATTTTCATGAATTAAAAGCTGAGATTATGTTCCTTAATCACCTACAATCGAGTTTTAAGGTCAAAAATACTTACCTCTATGAAGAACGCTGATTTTTCCTCTTCAAAAATCGCCTCAGAAGCTTCTTCCCGTTCAAAAATGGTGTTAAAATAGGTTATGGTCACGGAGGGTTTAATTTAATACTGCCCAGGGATTTCGTTAATCACGATCGCGGAAAAACTCCTCGTGATCGCGAAGGCCAACTTCACTGCCTCCCATTTTACTCTCTGCGATCGCGACTTAACCCACGCGATCGCGAAGCTTTGATTCCCTACTCCACATGATCGCATACAATCTCACGCAGTCGCGATGACAAACTTCCAAAACCCACGTTCCCCCTCTCTATTCTACGCGATCGCACCTCCATACACGCGATTGCACTGCTCATCCTTCCAAACCTACGCGATCGCACTCCCGTTTTTGCGATCACGATGCACAAAATTGCGTGACCCTCAGATTACTCTACGTGATCGCGGCTTTTTCCATGAGATCGCGATGCACAAATCCCTGTTGTGATAACACAAGAAAACCAACATTTTTCTTAAGTCCAAAAGTGCTCGTTAAGCACTCAAAATTAATATCGAGCCCCTCGAGACCCCAACCAAATTTACCAACACATCATAAATGATCATTCAAACTTGGTTACACTCTCAAAACACTAAATATAACCTCAAAACACAAAAATCACGTCGGATTCAAGCCTAAGAACTTTGAAAATTCTAAAATCCACCAACGATGTCGAAACTATCCAAAACAACTCTAATTGACCTGAAATTTTGCAAACATATCCAAAATGACATTACGAACCTGTTCCAACTGTCGGAATTCTATTCCGACCCCGATAGCGTATTTTCCACTACCGACCGGAAATCACCAAAAACTAACTTTCGCTAATTCAAGCCTAATTCTCCACCGGACATCACAAAAATACTCTGAGTGTCAAAAATATTCCAACTTTAAGGCTATTTTAAAGACTAAGCGACTAAACTCTCACTACAACCATTCTGATTTCAAGCCTACCGACTCTAACATATCAATAACAGTATAACCAACCTATAACAAGTCAATAACATCAATAATAATACAAATTCTACGAAACGACCGACCGGATCGTTACACTGGTACATATTTGTTATAGTATTTAAAGGTTTACTGTGAAATTTTGTATAAAACGGAGTTCGTTTGACGTGATTCGTACATTCGGTTGAAAAGTTATGAACTTTAAGTGTTCTTGATGAACATGATGCGTTTTGAGGTTTAGTTCATAGTTTTACATGTTATTTTCATGATTTGATCGCATGAGCAAGTTCGTATGATGCTTTTAGGTTGCGTGCATGGTTGTTTTAGAGACCCAAGGGCTCAGATGAGTTTCAAATAGGTTTGGGTTGTGTTGCGCTCGTTCTTTCTTATGCTTCGACGTCGTTTCTTCAAGCATAAATGATATCATATTGAACAAATGAGCTTCGATTTTTGTTTTGAATAAAGTATTAGATCCGTATCGTCATTACGGACCCGTAGCAAAAAGAATCATCAAATTTGGACATCGTATGAGGATATTATGGTCATTTTACTAAGGTTGCCAAATTTTTCAGAATAATTATGAAATTTCTCCTGACGGCGTATTAAATATCTGCACTATTTACAATTATTAAAACCTACATATCTCCTTCATTATAAGGTCAAATTGAGTGATTCAAAAGCCTAACTTGACTAGGCTTTCACAAGG
Source organism: Nicotiana undulata (assembly GCA_005239495.1). Taxonomy (NCBI): domain Eukaryota; kingdom Viridiplantae; phylum Streptophyta; class Magnoliopsida; order Solanales; family Solanaceae; genus Nicotiana; species Nicotiana undulata. The sequence goes on along the minus strand of ML281118.1, from coordinate 59,909 downwards.
AATCCATTGGATATATAAAAATTGAGTTTCAGGATCGTTTAGCATGAGAAACGTGGCAGAATAGCTGACAGAAAATAAATTAAAAACGGGCAGACCTTCTTCTTCAAATTTTCGAACCCTACAGCCCTAGGAAAGAATTTCTTCACCAAATATCATCCCCAAGTCATAGGTAATCAATTCTAAACTTTACTGTTTCAATTACCATTATTTTTCATCAATTTTAAATCAAAAACTAAGAATTTTCATGGTAAAAATTGAGGGTTTGGGTAGAATTAGGGAATTTTTTGAAAATCGAATCTTGACCTCTAATTGAGATCGGATTTTGAGACTAATTGTATATTTGGGTTTGTGGGTGAATGGGTAAACGTAATTTGATCCGAACCCCGAGTTTAGACTAAGCGGGCCCAGGGTCGGGTTTTCACTATTTTTTTAGAAAACTTAGGAAAAATTATATTTTTCAATAAATTTAGTTCCTTTAGTCTTCATTAATGATATTGAGTTCATTATGATCAGATTCAAGCAAGTTAGAGAATGATTCTAAAGGAAAAGCTATAATTGAGCTGTGAGTGGCCTGCGAAATTGAGTTAAGTGTTTGGTCTAACTTTGACTTGAGGGAATAGGAATCCCCACTTGTTTGCTATGTGAAATGCATGGGCGTGGTGTATAGGTGAGGTGACGAGTATCTATGCACCACCCAATATGCCTGTTAAGCATGATCCCTTTCCCGTTCTCAACTTAATTGATTCTTGTCTTAATTGTTCTATGTCCATTATTATTTCTATGACTACTTGATCTTGTTATTTTTTTGTTAGATATTGTTGTGGTTATTTTGGAAAGAGTATTGGTTGTTTTAGCTAGATTCCTTGTGGTACAAAACGGTTGAGCGGTTTGGCATTATTTTTACGAATTATATATATATATACGTTCCTGTTGAGGTTTACGTGGATATTTGGTTTCAATTGATTGTTGACAATGGTTGTGACAAGTGTATTAAAAGTGTTGGTTGTTCTTTTGATTTTATCATGGTATATAGAGACTGAGTTGGGTTGACAGCGTTACAGTGTTTACATATATTCTGGTTGGTTTTATTGTGAAATGATATTGGTTAAAACTTACGAGCTACACTATTTTCTGTTTGAAATTTGTTGAACTAAAAGTGTTGTGAAAGGCTTGGCCTAAACAGTGAAAGTTTTAGATGAATAAACAAAATTGGTGTGATAAAGGGGTTGTGATAAGGGTGGATAATTGATTGTGATATTGTGAATAGGTGGGATCGGGTTGCACACCGCAACAAGACAATGATAAGAGAGAATATGCATGTTTTACTATTAATAAAATAAAGGATGGAACACTCATTGTTTTATTATCATTATTTCATATTCTGCTTTTTCTGTTATTTAAAGTAAAACTTGTTCTGTTTACAATTTTCGAAAATATTGTGAAAAGTTTTGACTTGAAAGGCGGTGATAAGGTGGTTGTGATAAGGGGGCTGTGATAAGGGGGTTGTGATAAGGGTGGATAATTGATTGTGTGTAACGACCCGGTCGTTCGTTCCGTAGAATTTGTATTATAATTACTATTATTGACTTGTCATAGGTTGGTTATACTGTTATTGATGTGTTAGAGTTGGTAGACTTGAAATCGGAATGGTTATAATGAGAAATTAGTCACTTAGTCTTTAAAAATAGCCTTAAAGTTGGAAAAGTTAACTAAGAGTTGACTTATTGGTAAATGACCTCGGAATGCGAATTTTATGGCTCGGATAGCTTTGTTAGGTGATTTGGAACCTAGGAATGTGTTCGGAATATTTTTGTGATGTCCGGTGTAGAATTAGGCTTGAATTGGCATGGGCGCGTGAGGGAGAGGGTGTCCAAAGCACTGTGCGATCGCGTGCACACTGTTGCGATCGCGTGAGGGAGTGAAGAAGACCATGTGCGAATGCGCCTAGGAGCGTGCGAACGCACAAGGTATTTTATTGAAAAATCTGGGCAGTTATATTAAAGTTCGCGACCCTAACATATTTTTACACCATTTTTGAACGGAAAAAAGCTTTTGAGGCGATTTTGAAGAAGGAAAATCAGTGTTCATCATAGAGGTAAGTATTTTGGACCTTAGAACTCGATTATAGGTGATTAAGGAACATAATTCCAGTATTTAATTCATGAAAATCAGTAGAAAAGGGGGAGTTAGGGCTTGAGATTAGGAGACCTTTAAGGGTCAATTTGAGGGGTCAAACGAAATCCGATATTCACGTTCTTTATATGTACGGACTTGTGAGATGAGGAAGAATATTTTGGTATAAAAATTTATGAGTTCAGAGATGCGGGCCCGGGGGTCGGGTTTTAGCAAATTTTGGGGTTTGAGCTAAAATTGATATTTTTCAATTGGAATTCATTCCTTAAGCATAATTTGATGATAAAGGTCTGATCTTTATAGATTTGGAGCGCTCGGAAGTTGATTCGAGAGGCAAGCGTATTGCGGAATAGTTTTCGGGCTAGTTTGAGGTATGTAATGTCTTTAAATCCTGTCTTGAGGGTATGAAACCCCGGACTCTGCACCCTTTCACGGGTTTTGGAATGCAAAGGTTGGAACTTTTGAAATATATTCCCTATTTAGGCAGATATTGAGTTGCGAAACCGATTTTTAAGCTTATGCTTAATAATATTGATATATATTTTGATATGATTTGGGTTGTAAGCCATGTTTGGGGCCTAGTGTCGATCTGTTTACCCCTTGGGGGCTGTTTTTACTATTTTCCTCACTTGATATTTTATGATTTTCACTCAATATTTTATGTATAATTTTTTTGACACAGAGTATTTTTTATACTATTTCTTGAAATTGAAACACTATTTTTGGGTCGAGAAACCGGTATATTTATGGCCTGAAGGGCAAGTTGAGAGTGTCTGACTGAGTGAGGATGCGGGCCTATATTGTGAGGATGTTATGATATGAGTGAGACTGCGGGCCTATATTGTGAGTGATTTATGCCATGATGTGGCTTGTTAGAGCACTTGGGCAGTAGGAGCCCCTCCGCAGTCTGTACACACCTCTAGTGAGCGCAAGTACCTAATAAGTGATGTTGCCCGCGGGGCTGATACTGAGTGATTGCGAGGTTGCCTGATGGGCTAATATTGAGTGACTGTGAGGTTGCCTGATGGGCTGATATTGAGTGACTATGAGGTTGCCAGATGGGCTAATATTGAGTGACTGTGAGGTTGCCTGTTGGGCTGATACTGAGTGACTGTGAGGTTGCCTGATAGGCTGATACTGAGTGACTGTGAGGTTGCCTAATGGGCTAATATTGAGTGACGACGAGGTTGCCTGATGGGCTGATACTGAGATTGTTATGAGAAATGATTTTGGCCCGAGGGGCAGATTTACGATGATGTCACGACCCAAAATCCGTAAGGTCGTGATGGCGCCGGACACTACTGTCAGGCAAGCCAATCCTTACTTAATAGAAGTAATTTCAAGTTTTAGCATTTTCAAAATCGTTACTTTTCATTTTAATGCATAACATCTAGATAGAAATCCATTTCGTAGGAAAAACAACAGTTCATTTATGTAAAACACAACCCAAATACATTTCCCAGAACCCGGTGTCACAAGTACATGAGCAGATTCTAAGAGTTTATACAAATATTACAAAGCTTGTCTGAAATACAGATTGGACAAGAAATTTAGAAACAAAATGCAGTACATAGAGGGAGACTCTGTCAGCTGCGGGACGCCTCCGGATAATGCAGCACGCCTAAGTCTCCGAGTGAACCACCGCTAAGGGTGTACCTGTGCAACAAAATGCACAGCAAGTGTAGTATGAGTACGAAAACAATGTGTACCCAGTAAGTATCTCGCCTAACCTCAGAGAGGTAGTGACGAGGGGTCAAATTTGACCCTTGCTATAAGTCAGTCTAGTATAGTCTAAGTGAGAAGCTAAGCATGAGTATCATAATCAATTAATCAAATAATTGGTGATTAGAAACGTCAATAAATATCAACTTGTTCCACATTTTTTCCCACATAAATCCTCCTTCTTTTAATGGAAACTCAATATACTTAGGCCAGTATACATGTATAAATCACAGGAAAATACGCAGCATTTATCATGCGCAACATCTATGCCGAGGGTCGAACGGCGTGGACCAACAATATTAAATTTTGCACTGCCGGAGGGTCAAATGCCCCGAACCATAGATGCATCTATTTTCCCCGCTCGCGAATCGATCATGCGACGCGGTCAACATAATAAATATGGCTAACTTGCTCGCGAATCATACCTGCGACTCAGGTGCCCATAGGTACACGTATTCACATAAAGGAATCCACATTTTTTTTTGTTCAAGAAGTCATTTTCCCATAGAAGTAATGAAATTCCCCTTAATTAAACATGACGATAATATTTAGAATATATTTATGGAAATTCGTTTGTCAAATTTTAACAGTATTCAATAAGTAACCTTTCCAAGAACACCCTGATCCACGGGAGAAATCAATCCTATTTCCAAATAATTAAGAAGATACGCTCTAACCCTTTTGGGAAAATAGATTACCAATTTATTAGTATTATCAGTTTAATATCATGACACGATCGCATATACAACACGTAAGGCATGCTAATGGGTCCTAGACTACCCGGACATGGCATAACAATAGTTACGCGCGGACTCCCGTCACCTCGTGCGTACGTAGCCCCCGCAAATAAATTTCATATTTTTTTATTGAGTTCACCTAGGGAGACAATTCCTCCTCACAAAGTTAGAAAGGAGACTTACCTCGCTTCGAAATTCCATAAACGGCCTCCCAAGACTTCCCGACGACTCAAATCATTGCAATATGCTCTGGAACTTAACATAGATGATGAAAATCCTCTCTTGAAGCTCTCCAAAAATCGTCCATGGCTTTGGAGAAATGAAGAAAATGACCAAAATCCCAGTTTAAAACAACATTGCCCAGTTCTTACCCTCTATGCGATCGCATGAAGTCCTCTGCGATCGCATAGGTCACCCTGCTGCCTCCTCCGCGATCGCACCTCACGAACCGCGATCGTAGAAGCCAATACCCTACACCCTCATCTCGCTCCTCTATGCGAATGCAACATACGGTCTGCGATCGCACTAGCCGATTTCATCCTCCTATGCGATCGCATTGCACCTCCTGCGATCGCATAGGCCAAAAATCCTTGCCTCTCAATTCCTTCTCCGCGATCGCATAGCTAAGGCTGCGATCGCATAGAACACCAGCAGCACCAGAAACCAACAACAACAAATTCACTCCGAAATGACTTGAAACCACCCCGAAACACACCTGAGGCCCCCGGGACCCCATCCAAATCACACAACTCAGTCCCATAACACCCCATGAACTTGCTCGAGGCTTCAAATCACATCAAACAACGCCTAAATCACAAATCGCACTAAAATCCAACTTTATGAACTTTGAAATTTCTAATTTTCACATCCGATGCCGAAACCTATCAAAATACGTCCGATTGATCCCAAATTTTGGACACAAGTCATATTTGATATTACGGACCTTCTCCAACTTCCGTAATCGCATTCCGACCCCGATATCAAATTCTCCACTTCCGATCAGATTCACAAAAGCCTTCAAATATCTATCTTTAGCCAAATGGCATCAAAATGATCTCCGGACATCCGAATTCACTTCCGATCGCGCTCCAACTCCAGCATCACCATACGGAGCTATGCCCAGACTCAGAATCCCAAACGAACGTCAATATCTATGAAATGCTCTTCAAGCCAAACTTAGGAAATTCCTTCAAAAATGCTAACTTCGACATTATACGGCGAAACGCTCCCGGGTTATCCAAAACTCGGTCCGGACATACGCCCAAGTCCGAAATCATCACACAAACTTGCTGGAACCTTCAGATCCCGATTTCGAGGTCGTTTACTCAAAATTCCAATCTTACTCAATTTCTTCAACTTAAGGCCTCTGAAATGAGAATCCTCATTTAAGTTCAACCCCGATCTTCTTGAATTTCAACTCTGACCATACACACAAGTCACAATAATCGAAATGAAGATGTTCATGACTTCCAACCGCTGAACGACGCGCTAGAGTTCATAACGACCGGTCGGGTCGTTACATTCTCCCCCACTTAAACAGATGTTCGTCCTCGAACGTGCCAAGAACTTCTCTTGGGTTATCTAAAATCATTGTTTAGCACCTCGTGCACCTGCCCGTGCTACCACAACCCAGTTGAGCACACAAGCTTGATCAAATCTGAAGATATCCTCTTCTTATTCATACAATAAGTTCCGAACTCAGTTCCAACACCTGAATTTCTCTGCCATGCCTGATTCTAATATTTGAACACCGTATCAACTACCATATGAGGCACCAGAACACAACTGCGTGCCTTTGCTGAATCAGCACCATATGCTGCATGGTCTATTATTTGACCACAATGACGCTTCCTGAACCTTAATAGCCAAAATTCTGCAAATTTGATGCTCTCAGGGCACCCTATAAGATACATTCTGTTTATAAAGCTGACGATATCACCACCACGGAGGAGACGTGTAGAAACTTCTAACTAATTGCAGAGTTAACCACACATTGACATCTTTTCTCTAGACTTATATCATCATCTCATTACTAACCAAGTATAGGTATTGTTCTGTGATATATTTCACATAATCACATCGCCCCGATTTCCCGAATCGATAAATCTCGTCTCGCCCAGTATGAACTGCTCAGATAGCCAACCATCCCAGGCATAACCAACAGCCTTAGATGATGCCACAAAGTACCGATAGGCCACAACTTGAACATGATACACAAGACATGACTCAGGAAGGAACTACTCGACTCACGTAACTAATATGAACTTCCGCAGAATACAGGAAGCAAAATACAAGAAAATAACTATAGGGAACCGCACTCAGCATCACGTGGATGCAGCATGCAACATGATTCAAATAGTATACCCGTGGCGGCGTGCCACCCGATCCTATCAAAGAACTCACATAAGGAGACACACACGGAGCTGAATTGCTCGCTATTACAAATTACTGAATACCAGCTATAAGCACACTAAGTGCATAATACCATTATGGGGGACTGATAAAGTCATATTCTACAAACTCAAGCAAGACTGAGGTGCGATATATAAAAATCTGAAATCTCGAGAGCCATTCTGCTCATAACCTCATCCCTATGCGGAATCTCAACACATAAGAATTTATCAAGCTGTTTCACACTCGCACGACACAATCATAGTATCACATAAATTTGGCGAAGATAGGACAACACTTGATATTCCAACACTCCTCCTGGAGGAGCGTTATACTGAAATGAACATATCTGACTCGCATGAAGCCCAAAATTTTGTTAATGCATAGTTCATAATCTTGTTTAAATCCATTCATTCACTTCAAGCCGATTCTGCTCGCACTGAACTAGGCTGATAGCCTTACCTGGGTCTGTAATAACCCACCTTTTTCTCATAACACACAAGAGCAACCATCATAGCAAGGAAAAACACCCCACAATTTACAACCAACTGGACCAAACGCCTTTAAGGCATATATTCTTAAATAAGCAATATTGCACCTCCTTATACTTGGTCCAAATCTTCAATCAATCAGGTGACTACAAGTCACACTTATATAATCTTTCCGTGGTCACCCTCCCACGACTTTTCACACAGGTAGCCAGTATGCACATCCATACCACCGACCACCCTAAGGTTGCAAAACAATTCAAGGACCCGTAATCAGGATACAAAGCCTCTTTTACCAAACACCGATCTCAGGTGACACTGAAGACAACATCAGCTTATTCTAAACATTCAAATCCTTGTTCTTGCTCCTCTGAGCCCGTGACATCCTTGTCAACACCGAACTGGAAATCTCGATACTTACTTCCAGTTACATACTGCTTACTGCACCTAACGTGCCGATAAAGGGATGGCATAGGAAGTCCATCATAACTATTGAACCACTAATAGGGTGAACACTTCATCACATATAGAAATTTTTTACCCACCTCAAATCATGATAACCATAGCAACACACAAGCGAGTTCTCACCCTCACAATACATACAAATCCTTAAGTAGTGGACTAAACCCCCATAACCTTCTGGTATTCGTCTACACCCGACAAGCCATAGCACTTGAATGCGTCCAGCTGAAATCTATTACGAAGGCCGACAAGCCCCACACATATATGTACAAACCATACACATACTCAATCACACCGAAGGAACTGATCACTGGCGTACAAGTGTCGTTCCATCATGGCTAACCAATCCATCTTCTTTTAATAATCTTTAATTGCCTCAGGATGATAGTAACTTCTTTCAACTCATAGCAACCCAACCCTCACTCATCCTGAGTGACCTTGATTCACGAGACCATGCTGCCCAAATCCCGCAACCCGTCTCACAACCTCATGATAATCTCTCTACCACCCGGAGTTTTTTCTCTCACTCCTCCAACACTATCCTGCGTGCTGGAAATAACATAGGACACTCCAACCATTTTTTTCCTTCTCCTCAGAGATTATACTGCAAAAGTTCGATTCTTAATCACACTGCTGCTTGAAACCCTTAAACACCACAGTCTCTAGCTTTCAAATTCACTAGGACCGCTACTGAGAGTCACCCACTCTAACGGGCCCCAAATACAATTAACTCCAAGGCTCTTCTAGCACATGAATATGCTCTCAATGATGCACGTGACTGAGTCACTTCCCTTACAACTTGTCTAGGCCTTAGGCATAAATTCTTAATCTTCTAGAGCCTAACCCTGGTCCAATAGGACCAACTTCGCACATTTTTATCACATGCCATGCTCGATTACCGCTTTACTCCTTCCTCTTAGCTGTAACAACTTGCCGATACACCGAAAATTCCGCAATCCCATGAGGACGCAACCCTACAACCCAACTGCAGGTGGTGGGACTCCCCCACTTAGCCCGAAGCCACACCCTACACCACTCCAGACACTGCTGAGACCTGTTCTTCTTGTTGACATGACCTTGCTCAACCAATCCATCCAATTCTTCCAAATTTCCCTGTTAGCATTCCCCAAATACTCAATTCCCTAGCACCATTTACACATTCTACTTCCTACCGACTAGCCACTGGGATCCCTCACAGAAACTTGCCTACCCCACAACCTCTATCCTACTCACAGAAGATAACCCACCTGTGGAAATTCACCAACTGACACCTTCCACTATGCTGTGATGCACACTTCCTACGACATCGAGACCCCCATCCTAAGCTTGTCCTCCTTCACCGACTTGACTAGTCCGTCCGGTCCCCATGGACATCCACTATGCGCGCGACAACATCTTCTGATTCCAAGCTATGATGCATCCTTCTTCATCCCTAACAACTCCTCTCGGTGGCATCTAACCTTTCGCCGATTAACCAACATTTTGGTTTAATCTTGTGGACCTACTTCCTGTCCACAAAATTTCTCAAATCACTTCAACTCTTCCTCAAGGTAGACAACCGCCTTACTATTGAACTCATAAGCTATACTGCCACTTCTTACTTAGTTGGACTCATTCTTAAGAAACTACCCGACTTCCGTCTCTGATGCCTGGCATTTAGAGGCTTAGCCGCTACCTGACACTTTTCACATGGCTTCCTTCATCGCATGCTTCTCAACTGCTGCCTCAATTCAATATCATTCTCAGTAGCTCTTGAACCAGCAGATCACCACGACTTCAATTCTCTGATGATCATCTTTCTTGAGCTGCCTTCATTAGAAACGCTCCATCCAATACTTAAACCACCGCACACCACGGTCTATAACAGCTGCTTCCTCAACACTGCTTCACAACACTCTAACTGAATGCAACCGAAGAACTATAACACCGACAAACTTAACACGTTATATTCAATCAAACATCGGTACCACAACACCTGTGAATACTCCACCTTGCTCGATAACACCAACCTTCATTACTTTTACCACCCAAAACCTGACCATTTATAGTTCAATCGCCTTTCCTCCGCCGGAACTAAAATGTTGAAATCTTGAAATCCCACTCTTAGGAGACCTCCCCTCAATCCATTTATCACCTTCATCCTACGGGCAAGCATTCTACCGCCATATCGACATCGCGCGATAACCAATCGAAAACATCATCACTATCTGAGCATATCCTCAAGGTTCTCAGAAATACAACAACTGAGCTGAAATAACATAATATCCTCCTGCAGGGCGACAACAACAGTCCAATCGACTATGCATTGAAAACATCACGCACCGTATCTGTAGACCCATTACAATTCCTCAAACTCTCGATTATAGGAAGCGTTTTGCGACGTATAAGATTGAGTAGGAAGAAACATAGGCATAAGCCTGAGAGGAATCAAATTGCACGATGAGATATCAAGAAAGGAAGTACTCCTAACAGCCCTGTAGCATCTCGAAGATAAGTACAGAGGTCTCCGTACCGATCCGCAAGACTCTACTAGACTTGCTCATGACTCGTGAGACCTATGGGAACCTAGAGCTCTGATACCATGTTGTCACGACCCAAAATCCGTAAGTTGTGATAGCGCCGGACACTACTGTCAGGCAGCCAATCCTTACTTAATAGAAGTAATTTCATGTTTAAGCATTTTCGAAATCGTTACTTTTCATTTTAATACATAACATCTAGATAGAAATCCATTTCGTAGGAAAAACAACAGTTCATTTATGTAAAACACAACCCAAATACATTTCCCAGAACCCGGTGTCACAAGTGCATGAGCAGATTCTAAGATTTTATACAAATATTACAAAGCTTGTCCGAAATACAGATTGGACAAAAAATTTAGAAATAAAATACAATACATAGAGGGAGACTTTGTCTGCTGCGGGACGCCTCCGGATAATGCAGCACGCCTAAGTCTCCGAGTGAACCACCGCTAAGGGTGTACCTGTGCAACAAAATACACAGCAAGTATAGTATGAGTACGAAAACAATGAGTACCCAGTAAGTATCCCGCCTAACCTCAGAGAGGTAGTGACGAGGGGTCGAATTTGACACTTGCTATAAGTAAGTCTAGTATAGTCTAAGTGAGAAGCTAAGCATGAGTATCATAATCAATTAATCAAATAATCGGAGATTAGAAACGTCAATAAATATTAACTTGTTCCACATTTTTTTACATAAATCCTCCTTCTTTTAATGGCAACTCAATATACTTAGGCCAATATACATGTATAAATCACAGGAAAATACACAGTATTTATCATGCACAATATATATGCCAAGGGTCGAACGGCGCAGACCAAAAAAAATAAAGTGTGCACTGCCGAAGGGTCGAACGGCCCGAACCATAGATGCATCTATTTTTCCCCTCTCGCGAATCGATCATGCGACGCGGTCAACATAATAAATACGGCTAACCTGATCGCGAATCATACCTGCGACTCAGGTGCTCATAGGTACACGTATTCACATAAAGGAATCCACATTTTACTTTGTTCAAGAAGACACTTTTCCATAGAAGTAATAAAATTCTCCTTAATTAAACATGACGATAATATTTAGAGTATATTTCTGGAAATTCGTTTGTCAAATCTTAACAGTATTCAATAAGTAACCTTTCCAAGAACACCCTGATCCACGGGGGAAATCAATCCTATATCCAAATCATTAAGAAGATACACTCTAACCCTTTTGGGAAAATAGATTACCAATTTATTAGTATTATCAGTTTAATATCATGACAGGATCGCATATACAAAACGTAAGGCATACTAGTGGGTCCTAGACTACCCGGACATGGCATAACAATAGCTGCGCACGGACTCCCGTCACCTCGTGCGTACGTAGCCCCCGCAAATAAATTTATATTTTTTTTATTGAGTTCACCTAGGGGGACAATTCCCCCTCACAAAGTTAGAAAGGAGACTTACCTCGCTCCGAAATTCCATAAACGGCCTCCCAAGCCATCCTGACGACTTGAATCGTTGCAATATGCTCCGGAACTTAACATAGATGACGAAAATCCTCTCTTGAAGCACTCCAAAAATCGTCCATGGCTTTGAAGAAATGAGGAAAATGACCAAAATCCCGGTTTAAAACAACACTGCCCAGTTCTGACCCTCTTTGCGATCACATGAAGTCCTCTGCGATCGCATAGGTCACCCTGCTGCCTCTTCCGTGATCGCACCTCACGAACCGCGATCGCAAAAGCCAATACCATGCACCCTCATCTCGCTCCTCTATGCGAACGCAACATACTTTCCGCAATCGCACTAGCCGATTTCATCCTCCTGTGCGATCGCATTGCACCTCCTGCGATAGCATAGGCCAACAATCCTTGCCCCTCAATTCCTTCTTTGCGATCGCATAGCTAAGGTTGCGATCGCACAGAACACCACCAGCACCAGAAACCAGCAACAACAAATTCACTCCGAAATGACCTGAAACCACCCTGAAACACATCTGAGGCCCCCGGGACCCCGTCCAAATCACACGACTCAGTCCCATAAAACCCCATGAACTTGCTCGATGCTTCAAACACATAAAACAATGCCGAAATCATGAACCGCACTAAAATACAACTTTATGAACTTTGAAATTTCTAATTTCACATCCGGATGCCGAAACCTATCAAATTACGTTTGATTGATCCCAAATTTTGCACACAAGTCATATTCGACATTACGGACCTGCTCCAACTTTCGTAATTGCATTCCGACCCCGATATCAAAATCTCCACTTCCGGTCGACTTCTCAAAAACTTTCAAATATCTATCTTTAGCCAAATGGCTTCAAAATGACCTCCGGACATCCGAATTCACTTCCGATCGCGCTCCCAACTCCAGAATCACCATACGGAGCTATTCCCAGACTCGTAATCCAAAACGAATTTCAATATCTATGAAATTCTCTTCAAGCCAAACTTAGGAAATTCCTTCAAAAATGCTAACTTCCACATTATACGCCGAAACGCTCCCGGGTTATCCAAAACCCGGTCCGGACATACGCTCAAGTCCGAAATCATCATACGAACCTGTTGGAACCTTCAGATCCCTATTCCAAGGTCGTTTACTCAAAATTCTAATCTTACTCAATTTCTTCAACTTAAGGCCTCTGAAATGAGAATCCTTCTTTCAGTTCAACCCCGACCTTCCTGAATTTCAACTCTGACCATACACACAAGTCACAATAATTGAAATAAAGTTGTTCATGACTTCCAACCGTTGAACGACACGCTAGAGCTCATAACGACCGGTCGGGTCGTTACAGATGATTTTACTGAGATTTGAACTATGATTCACTTCGTTTTCAAACTGATTTTTACTGAGAGTTTTACTGAGATATATTGAAATTATACTTGTTTCAAAGGATTTCTGGAATTGGTTTTTGAACTTATGTATTTGATGAGCACTTATGGTGACTTGGTGATTTACTGTTTTTGTGAATTGGTGTATCTGTGCTGTGTGTTTCTTATTTCTCAGACTGTGATTTATTTTCATTACTACCAAGTTGGCGTACTCATCATTGCTCCCTAAACCTCTGTGTACAGATCCAGGTATTTATTCGGAGCAGTAGTCATCCGAGTTCGTTATCCGCAACTTACGGGATTTCGAGGCAGCTGTCCAGCGTCCGCAGCTTCTCCATTTCCCTTCCTTATTTAGTATTAATATATTATTCCTAGACTTTGTCTATTACAATAGCAGAGTTAGTTTATTTTGTAGATGCTCATGACATGTTGACTCCGGGTCTTGGGGACGGTTGTAGACTGTTAGCTTGATTTTTTTGTTAAAGATTTCAAAATTTATATGCGTGTTATGAATTGCTGAAAATAAATTGATATATTTGAAAAAAAAAATGTGAAAGTTATGAGTGTTGGATAGCCTAGTTCCACGATAGGTGCCATCACGACCTGTTAGGATTTGGGGTCGTGACAAATTGGTATTAGAGCTCTAGGTTACATAGGACTCAACGGTCATGAGCAGGTTTAGTAGAGCCTTGCAGATCGGTACGGAGCCGTCTGTACTTATCTTTGAGAGGCTGCATAACCCTTAGGAAACATTCCACATTCTTGAATTCTTATCGTGCGAATCCATTTATTCAGCCAAAAGCGTTTGAATTCCTTTCATGTATTCGAATGTGCACGCGAGCGCTTGGTATTTGTAGATGTGATTTTTAACATGTTAATAATGGGCCAGTTGGAAGGACTTGAGGCCAGATTTTGTCTGTGGCTTGAGTGTTGTGATTTCATTTGTGTGAGCACATGTGTTAGGGGACTTATATGTCCGTTTGTGTCCTTATTGATTGAAATTTGTGACTAGATGACTATATGGTGAGTGTGATCGGATAGTTAGATGTATTCAGGTTGTTTGATTGTGACCAAAATGAATTGGCGGGAGATGTGGCAAGAACTATTGATTATTTGACATATGTATTTATTTAGAATATGGCTTCGAGTTATGAGTATTGAAGGACCTCTCGTGTAGTTTGGTTGTGGAGTGAAGTGGGTTTTCATGTTATGTTCTGAGTTCCTGTGATGTCTTTTAAGCTGACCAATGCTCCAGTAGCATTCATGTATTTGATTAGAGGTGTATTCAGGTAGTGATTGCACTCTTTTGTTATTGTATTTATTGATGGCATCCTGTAGTACTCACGTAGCCAGGGATAGCATACTCGGCATTTGATGATGGTATCAGAAGGATATAGGGAGGAGAAGATTTGTGCGAAGTTCTCCAAGTATGAATTTTTGGCTCAGTTCAGTAAAATTCTTGATACACGTGGTGTCCAGTGAAGGTATCCATGTTGTCAGACGAGTGTGAGTAGAGCTTCCAGAAGCTCAAGATTCCTTGACCACATCCCCAATGTTAGTATTTCCATCAGCTTCAGGTTTTTATACCGCTGGATGGGATGTCTCGAGGGCAGGCAGTGGTTGTGTTCTAATGTAGGAAGGTATAGTGATTGCGTGATAGCTATGAGTTTTGGAAGTGTATAGGGAGATATCATTTTGAGGTTAAGCAGGCAGGAGTATTTCCTGTGGGTTGTGTTGAGGTGTGTGACCCTTATGTTTATCTGTGGCAAGTTCTTTTCTACCTATAGATGATGTATGTTGTAATTTGAGTTTAGCTCGCTTGTGGGAGTTGGCATGACCATTATTATGGTGAATACAAGATTTGCATACGATTTGAGGGTTAGATGGTTTGGGTCATATAAGCTTATGGAGGATTTAGTTGAATCTCACCACAGTAGGGCGACAGTGATAGTGTATGGGCATCGTGAGTTATTGTTTGTCTTGATCTTTGGCTTTGAGCCAAGTGGGGGAGTCCACTAATGATAAGTTGATTACACGATTATGTGTTGTACTAGTTTCGGTGCGAGGTATATTGGTGAATCAGTTATGAACTGCAGAGGTGGAGTCTAGGAATGACTCGAGTAATGGAAATTTCTTCGATCCAAGTTGTAATGTACTTTACGGATAGTGGAATTCATTGAATTATGATGTTGTACTGTTAAGGGTAAAACATGTAATGTATGAGTGTGCTTGTTGCTTGAAAGGAGTGGATTACTTTCCTAGTATGTGGATTGCAAGAGGGGTCAGGCCGTTCTGTTTACTTGGTTAGTGTAATTGAAATTGCGTAGAGTAAATGACATTCGAGAATGGTTCAGACGAATTCAAGGTTATATGTAACGATCGAGAATCTTCAAGGTGTTAGAAGGGCTAGANGTGGTGTATTTGCATTATCATGGATTCTATCCATCAGTATCAGGAAAGTCAAGGTAATGACTTTAAATTCGCAGGAAGTCTCTTTAGGGTAAGTATTTCTAATGTGGTTCATTTGGGGATAATTGAAGGAGTATTGAGCGACTTATGAGCCTTAGAAGGTATATTTTTATGCTCGGGTTTCGTGCGGTGAGTCGAGATTGAGAATTGCGGTATTATGGAAAGAAGAAGTATCAATTTCAAGGTAAGTCAGAAGGAACTTGGACAAATAGGACAACTTGGTAGTACGTCGGATCGGCATGATAAGGGATGTGGTTAGTTCTTTGGGTGTTTATAAGCTAATGAGTTGTTACAGGTGTTTCTTAGCAATTCTCTTGGAATTTGGTGGCATGCGTAGCTTGGTTGAGTTAGAAGGATTCAGTCCTGACGGGTTGGTGTTTACAAATGTGATTCGGGAGTTCTTGATGATTTCTACAACAACTGGAGATGCATATTTCTACTGGCGTGAGGGCCATGTGATGTATAGCGATTTTGCTTCTAAATGGGATCAATGGAAAGTTCTTGGCTAGTTGGGTACGTAGTTGTTTGTGGCTAGGAAGGGAGCATGAAGTTCTCATATTTATCATAGGATTGCATGGCGTATGCGGTATTTTGTGTATAGTGGAGAGTGGCATATGTGAGGTCACGGTTCAGTTCTGGAAGGAAGGTCAGAACTGGCAGTTTCAGATGATTAGGTAAAGGATACCACTATTGGGTGGCTGGATGAGAGTATACATTCATAAAGGACAATGTGTTTAAGGAAATGTGTTTGAGTAAGGGTGCATCATTGGTGTTATGGCGCTCTCTTGTTGGATCGACTGCCGATATTCAAGTTTGTTGGTGGCACAAAAGAATAATAGGAGTATCCCCGTGGAATGATTGAGTATTAGAGACATGTTATATATTCGAGTGGTGGAATTGGGATCAGATATAGTAATTGGTGCGCCTCATGGATTTTTGAGACTGGGAGTTTTCATGAACATTGTAGTTGTGAACTACGAGGATGCGAGCAAAGCTAGTCAGGTGTTAGTATATGTCATGATTCAGTCGTTATGAACGTCCAGAGAGTTATCTACCTGTTGTGGGTGACCAGAGTTGACTTAGAGTTATTGGTAGGCCAGTATGGGTGTTGCAGGATTGAGATGTATTAGTTATGTTCTTTCTGGTTCGGGTGGCAAGTATCGTCCTATTTCCCCATGGTTATGGCAATGCACTTTGAGTAATTGATGTCGAATTTCGCATGGTTATGGATTTTGAGCAGGGTGGATTGGAGTATTTCATGTTGTCCAGCGGTTGGATGAGATCACGCTTTGTAGCAGAGTTAAGTAGAGGGATGATCCTTGGTTTAGGAATTGTGTGATATGGTTTCACAATGTGTATCAGGCTTTTAGCATGATGTGGTAATGGCAAGAGTAATGACAGGATAGTCCTATCATGTGAGTCTTCTCTATTTTATGAATTGAGCTCTTAGGATGTTGTTATTGAGTGCACGAGTTGCACAAGTTATGGCTTTGGATGGTATTGATGCTAAGCGGGCGAATGGTTGATGGTTTCTACGTGTTTCTTTCATGAAGATCAGTAGAAAAAGGTGGAGCTAGGGCTTGCGATTATGAGACTTTTAGGGGTTGATTTGAGGGGTCAAACGAACTAAGATTTTAGCGTTCTTTATATGTACGGACTCGTGAGATGACGAAGAACATTTTGGTATAAAAATTTCTGAGTTCTGGGATGCGGGACTGGGGTTGGATTTTTACCAATTTTAGGTTTTGTGCTTAAAATCAATATTTTTCAATTGAAATTCATTCCTTAAGCATAATTTCATAATAAAGGTCTGATCTTTATAGATTTGGAGCGCTCGGAAGTCGATTCGAGAGGCAAGCGTATTGCGGAATAGTTTTCGAGCTAGTTTGAGGAAAGTAATGTCTTTAAATCATGTCCTGAGGGTATGAAACCCCAGACTCTGCACCCTTTCGCGAGTTTTGGAATGCCAAGGTTGGAACTTTGGAAATATATTCCCTTTTTAGGTAATTGCGTTACGAAACGACTTTTTAAAGCTTATTTCCAATAGTACTATTATGATTTGATATAATCTGGTCAGTAAGCCATATTTGGGGCCTAGTGCCGATCTATTTACCCCTTGGGGATGTTTTTTACTATTTTCCTCACTGATATGCTATGATTTTCACTCAGTCTTTTCTTGATAACTGTTTTGACACTCAGAGTATTTTGATACTATTTATTGAAAATGAAACACTATTTTTGGGTCGAGAACCCGATTTTTCTTATGGCCTGAAGGGAAAGTTGAGAGTGTCTGACTGAGTGAGGCTGCAGGCCTATATTGTAAGGACATTATGATATGAGTGAGGCTGCGGGCCAATATTGTGAGTGATTTATGCCATGATGTGGCTTGTTATAGCGCTAGGGCTGTAGGAGCCCCTCCGGAGTCTGTACACACCCCCAGTGAACGCAGGTACCTATTGAGTGATGCCCGCGGGGCTGCTATTGAGTGATTTTGAGGTTACCTAATGGGCTATTATTGAGTCACTATGAGGTTGCCTGATAGGCTAATATTGAGTGACTGTGAGGTTGCCTGATGGGCTAATATGGAGTGACTGTGAGGTTGCCTTATGGGCTGATATTGAGATTGTTATGAGAAATGATTTTAGCCCGAGGGGCAGATTTATGATAAAGTTTACTGAGTTTTTTTACTACGATTCACTTTGTTTTTCAAACTGATTTTTACTGAGAGTTTTACTGAGAAATGTTGATATTATACCTGTTTCAAAGGATTTTTGGAAAACAGTTTTCGAACTTATGTATTGATGAATACTTATGGTGACATGGTGATTTACTGTTTTTGTGAATTGGTGTATCTGTGATGTGTGTTTCGTATTTCTCAGACTGTGATTTATTTTAATTACTATTGAGTTGGCGTACTCATCATTACTCCTTGCACCTCTGTGTGCAGATCTAGGTATTGATTCGGAGAAGTAGTCGTCCGAGTTCGTTATCAGCAGCTTACGGGATTTCGAGGTAGCTGTCCAGCGTCCACAACTTCTCCATTTCCTTTCCTTAATTAGTTTTAGCATTTCATTCCTAGAATTTATTCAAGATATTAGTAGAGTTAGTTTTATTTCGAAGATGCTCGTGATCATGTTGACTCTAGTCTTGGGAGGTTTTTGTTTAGAGTTGTTTAGACTATTATTTGGGCGCTAAGACTTAAAGAAGTTATTATATGCTACGGTTGCTATTTATTATTGAATTGTGAATTATTATAATAGAACAAATGTGTGGTAATGTGATGGTTGGCTAGCCTAGTTCCACGATAAGCGCCATCACGACCTGTTAGGATTTAGGGTCGTGACAAGTTGGTAACAAAGCTCTAGGTTGCATAGGACTCAACGGTCATGAGCAGGTTCAATAGAGTCTTGCGGATCGGTACGGAGACGTTTGTACTTATCTTCGAGAGGCTGCAGAACTCTTAGGAAAAATCTCAATTTCTTGAACTCTTTCGTGCCAATCTATTGATTCTTGAAATCTAAACTTACATTGTTTCATTCTCTCACAGATGGTGAGGACATGCAATACCAATCAGGGTGACCAGACACCAGCCAGACCCACAAGGGGTTGGGGTCGTGGTAGAGGTAGGGGACCAGCCCGCGCAGCAGCCGGGACAGTACCCCAGGATCCCTCTATCGTTCAGGATCAGGTTCCCACTGATGGTGCTCCAGCGGGACAGGCTCATGCACCGGCAGTGCCTATTGTTATTTTGGGTCTTCAGGAGACCCTAGCCAGATATTGACGGTGTGTTCTAGTTTTGTTGAGGTAGTTGTTATGTCCACTACTGCCACTGCAGCTCAGGCCGGGGGAAGCAATCAGACTCCAGCTGCCCGGACACCTGAGCAGGTTGTACAGGGTATTCAGACACCGGGAGGAGCCCCAGCTCAGCCGGTCGTCCCAGTCCAGGAGTTTTTGGTTCCAACTATGCCCGAGGATGAGCAACGTAGACTCGAGAGGTTTAGTAGACTTAAGCCTCCGAATTTCAGCGGCATAGAGGGTGAGGATGCCCAAGTTTTCTAGATAAGTGCCAGAGGATATTGCGTACTGCGAGTATTTTGGAGACCAGTGGGGTCTCATTTTCTATATTTCAGTTTGTGTGTGCTGCTTTTACTTGATGGGAGGCATTCGATAGGCGTAGGCCATTTGGTTCAGCACCTCTCACCTGGCAGCAGTTCTCCACGATCGTTTTGGAGAAGTATGTTCCTCAGTCCCAGAGAGAGGAGCAGCGCACACAGTTTGAGCAGTTGCGCCAGGGAGAGTTGTCAGTTACTCAGTACGAGATGAGGTTTTCCAAGTTGGCTAGACATGCTTTTGAGATTGTCCCTACTGATAGGCAGATGATTAGGAGGTTTGTATATGGTCTTACTTATCAGCTTCGGATCTTGATGACCAGAGAGAGAGTGTCTGGAGCTACATTTGAGTAGGTTGTTGACATTGCTCGAGACATTGAGTCGGTTCGTAGGCAGGATCGCGAGGAGAGGGAGGTCAAGAGGCCTCGGGGATCAGGTAGCTTCAGTGGTGCCTCTTCTAGAGGGGAGTTTCAGCACAGCAGAGGTCATCCATTTAGACCTCCACAGCCAGTTCGCCCAGCTTACAGTGGTGTATCATCGGGGCAGGGTCCTCGCAATTTTCATCAAGGACGTTGATCTTTTAGTGCCTTTCCAGCTCAGAGCTCCGCCCGAGCATCATCTTATCAGGGAACTTCTATGCATTGTTCGTCTGGTGGTATCATGGTGGCACGGGTGTTCGTCAGTTTTCATCTCCAACTGCAGGTAGTTGTTATGAGTGTGGAGAGTTTGTACATGAGTGGAGGCAGTGTCCCTGTCATCCTAGTAGTTCATCTCAGCAAAGGGTTCAGCCCTCGGCTTCAGCCCCAGTCACTTCACCACCTACCCAGGCAGCCAGGGGTGGTGGTCAGGCAGCTAGAGGCCGCCCTAGATGGGGAGGTCAAGCAGGTGGAGGCCAGCCACGTATTTATGAACTTCTGGCTAGGCCTGATGCTATGGCGTCAGATGCGGTGATTATAGGTACTATCTCTATTTGTCACAGTGATTCTTTGGCTTTATTTGACCCTGGTTCCACGTACTCTTATGTCTCATCCTATTTTGCTCATTTTCTGAATATGCCCCGTGAGTCTTTAGTTACGTCTGTTCATGTTTCGACTCCGGTGGGCGATACTATTGTGGTGGACCTCGTGTTCCGGTCGTGTCTTATATATATTGGGGGTTTGGATACTCGAGTGGAATTTATGTTACTCAGTATGGTTGATTTTGAGGTAATTCTGGGCATGGATTGGTTATCACCATGTCATGCTATTCTCGATTGTCACGCTAAGACCGTGACCTTAGATATGTACGGAGTTCCGAGAGTTGAGTGGAGAGGGCCTGTAGAGCATGTGCCTAGCAGAGTGATTTCTTATATAAAGGCTCAGCGTATAGTTGAGAAAGGGTGTGAATCTTATCTTGGTTTTGTGAGGGATTTTAGTAGTGAGACTCCTTATGTTGATTCTGTTCCTGTAGTCCGTGACTTTTCGGATGTATTCCCTGAGACCTGCTAGGCATGCCACCTGACAGGGATATTGATTTTGGTATTGACTTAGTGCCCGACACTCGACCTGTCTCTATCCCACCTTACCGCATGGCACCAGGGAGTTGAAAGAACTGAAAGAGCAACTTCGGGAACTCTTAGATAAGGGGTTCATTCGTCCTAGTGTGTCACCTTGGGGTGCACCGGTGTTTTTTGTTGAAAAGAAGGATGGCTCCATGAGTATGTGTATTGATTATAGGCAACTGAATAAGGTTGCGGTGAAGAATCATTATCCTTTTCCTCGTATTGATGACTTATTTGATCAGCTTCATGGAGCTAAGATGTTCTCCAAGATCGACTTGAGGTCGGGGTATCATTAGTTGAAGATTCGGGATTCTGACATTCCGAAGACTGCTTTCAGGACCAGATATAGTCATTATGAATTCCAGGTTATGTCATTTGGGCTGACCAATGCCCCAGCAACGTTCATACAACTGATGAACAGTGTGTTTCAGCCTTACCTCGATTCGTTCGTCATTGTGTTCATTGATGACATCCTGATTTATTCTCGTAGAAAGGAAGAGCATGCTCAGCACCTGATGGTGGTGCTACAGAGGTTGAGGGAGGAGAAGCTCTGTGCAAAATTCTCCAAGTGTGAGTTTTGGCTTGGTTTAGTAGCTTTCTTGGGGCACGTGGTGTCTAGTGAGGGTATTCGGGTTGTTCCAATGAAGATTGAGGCGGTGCAGAGTTGGCCCAGACCGTCCTCAGCTACTGAGATTAGGAGTTTCCTTGGGTTGGCGGGATATTACCATCGCTTTGTGGAGGGATTCTCTTCTATTGCTTCACCATTGACTAGATTGACCAGGAAGGGTGTTCCATTCATATGGTCTGATGAGTGTGAGGAGATCTTTCAGTAGCTCAAGTCAGCATTGACCACAACTCCGGTACTAGTTTTGCCCACTGGTTCGAGTTCTTACATAGTCTATTGTGATGCTTCTATAGTTTGGTTGGGAGCGGTATTGATGCAGGACGGTAGGGTGATTGCCTACGCGTCTAGACAGTTAAAGGTGCACGAGAAGAACTTTCCAGTGCACGATCTTGAGTTGGCTGCTATTGTTCATGCCTTAAAGATTTGGCGGCATTACTTGTATGGGGTACATGGTGAGATTTTCACTGATCATTGTAGCTTGCAGTATCTGCTGAAGCAGAAGGATTTGAATTTGCGGCAGAGAAGATGGTTAGAGTTTCTCAAGGATTATGACCTTACTATTTTGTATCATCCGGGGAAGGCCAATGTAGTGGCCGATGCCTTGAGTCGAAGAGACGAGAGTTTGGGGAGTCTAGCATACCTTTCAGCAGTAGAGCGACCTTTAGCACTTGACATTCAAGCTTTAGCGGGTCAGTTGGTGAGATTGGATTTGTCTGACCCTCCGTCGGTATTAGCTAGCATGGCTTCCCGGTCTTATCTTTATGATCAGATTAGAGCTCGGCAGTATGATGATCCGCATTTGTTAGTACTTCAGGATAGGGTCCGTCAGGATGATTCCAGGTATGTGACTATTGGTGATGACGGTGTTATGAGGATGCAGGGCCGTATTTGCGTGCCCGATGTGGATGGTCTTTGACAGTTGATATTAGCAGAGGCTCAAAGCTCGCGGTATTCTATTCATTCGGGTGCCGCGAAGATGTGTCAGGATCTGAGACAGCAGTATTGGTGGAGGCGGATGAAGAGAGATATTGTTGAGTATGTAGCACGGTGTCTCAACTGCCAGCAGGTCAAGTATGAGCACCAGAGACCAGGTGGGTTGCTTCAGAGGTTAGATATTCCGGAGTGGAAGTGGGAGTGAATTACTATGGACATTGTAGTTGGGCTTCCACGGACTTCGAAGGGTTTTGATGCTATTTGGGTCATTGTGGATAGATTGACCAAGTCCGCGCACTTCATTCCTGTCAGCACTACTTATACTTCAGAGCGGTTAGCTGGTATTTACATTAAGGAGATTGTTCAGTTGCATGGAGTTCCGGTTTCTATTATTTTTTACAGAGGTACTCAGTTCACATCTCAGTTTTAGAGTTGAGTACTGCATTTCATCCTCATACCGACGGGCAGTCAGAACGGACTATTCAAATTTTGGAGGACATGTTACGGGCTTATGTGATTGATTTTTGTGGTTCATGGGATCTGTTTCTGCCACTAAAGGAGTTTGCATATAATAACAGCTACCAGTCCAGTATTCAGATGGCCCCGTATGAGGATTTATATGGTAAGAGGTGTAGATCTTTGGTTGGTTGGTTTGAGCCTGGTGAGGCTAAGTTATTGGGCACATATTTGATTCAGGATGCGTTGGAGAAGGTAAAGTTGATTCAGGAGCGACTTCGCACGGTGCAGTCTAGGCAGAAGATTTATGCGGACCGGAAGGTCCGGGATGTGTCATTTATGGAAGGTGATAAGGTATTGTTGAAGGTATCACCCATGAAGGGTTTTATGAGGTTCGAAAAGAGAGGAAAGCTGAGTCCTCGGTTTATTGGTCTTTTTGAGGTGCTTCAGAAGGTTGGAGAGGTGGCTTATAGACTTGGTTTGCCACCTAGTCTATCGAGTTTTCATCCGGTATTTCATGTGTCGATGCTCAGGAAATATGTTGGTGACCCGTCTCATGTGTTATATTTCAGCACAGTTCAGCTCGAGGGTGATATGTCATATGAGCTTGAGCCAGTAGCACTTTTGGCTCGCGAGGTCAGAAAGTTAAGGTCCAAGGATATCGCTTCAGTATAGGTACAGTGGAGAGGTCAGCCAGTGGAGGAGGCTACTTGGGAGACCGAGCGGGAGATGCAGAGAAAATATCCTCACTTGTTTGAGACTCCATATATGTTTCTAGTCCCGTTCGAGGACGAACGTTTGTTTAAGAGGGGGAGAATGTTATGACCTGGTCTGTCGTTACGTAGAACCTGCATTATAATTACTGTGATTGACTTGTTATAGGTTGGTTATACTGTTATTGATGTGTTAGAGTTGGTAGGCTTGAAATCGGAATGGTTGTAGTGAGAGTTTAGTCACTTAGTCTTTAAAAATAGCCTTAAAGTTGGAAAAGTCAACCGAGAGTTGACTTATTGGTAAACGACATCGGAATGCGGATTTTATGGCTCAGATAGCTTCGTTAGGTGATTTGGGACTTAGGAGTGTGTTTGGAATATTTTTGGGATGTCCGATGTAGAATTAGGCTTGAATTGGCGAAAGTTAGTTTTTGGTGATTTCTGGTCGGTAGTGGAAAATAGGCTATCGGGGCTAGAATGGAATTACGATAGCCGGAAAAGGTTCGGAATGTCATTTTTGATATGTCTGCAAAATGTCAGGTCAATCGGAGTTGTTTGGATAGTTTCGGCATCGTTTGTGGATTTTACAAATTTCAAAGTTCTTACGCTTGAATCCGACGTGATTTTGGTGTTTTGATGTTAGTTATGGTGTTCCGAGGGTGCACCTATGTTGTGATGATCATATGTGATGTGTTGGTATATTTGGTTGAGGTTCCGAGGGCTCGGGATTGATTTTGGGTGATTAACGGAAGTTTTGAAGTTGGAAAGTTGCAGCTTCAGCTACTGGTGCTTGTATAACCGCACCTGCGGAAGTTTGACTGCAAATGCGGGCCCGTAGAAGCGGACAAGGCTCCGGAGGTGTGGGAAGGTCGCAGGCGCGGTTAGGGGACCGCAGGTGCGAGTAATGGGTCGCAGGTGCGGAAATCCATGGACAAAATATAATTAAACCCTTCCGCGACCTTAACCTATTTTAACACCATTTTTGAACGGGAAGAAGCTTTTGAGGCGAATTTGAACTGAGGAAATCAGTGTTCATCATAGAGGTAAGTATCTTGGACCTTAAAACTTGATTATAGGTGATTAAGAAACATAATCTCAGTGTTTAATTCATGAAAATCAGTAGAAAAAGGTGGGGCTAAGGCTTGAGATTATGAGACCTTTAGGGGTCGATTTGAGGGGTCAAACAGACTCCGATTTTAGCGTTCTTTATATGTAAGGACTCGTGAGATGACGAAGAACATTTTGGTATAAATATTTCTGAGTTCTGAGATGCGGGCCTAGGGGTCGGGTTTTGACCGATTTCGGGTTTTGTGCTTAAAATCGATATTTTTCAATTGCAATTCATTCCTTAAGCATAATTTGATGATAAAGGTCTGATCTTTATATATTTGGAGCACTAGGAAATTGATTCAAGAGGCAAGCGTATTGCGGAATAGTTTTCGGGCTAGTTTGAGGTATGTAATATCTTTAAATCCTGTCCTGAGGGTATGAAACCCCGGACTCTGCACCCTTTCACGGGTTTTGGAATGCAAAGGTTGGAACTTTGGAAATATACTCCCTTTTTAGGCAACTATTGAGTTGCGAAACGGCTTTTTAAAGCTTATTTCCAATAGTACTATTATGATTTGATATAATCTGGGATGTAAGCCATGTATGGGGCCTAGTGCCGATCTGTTTACCCCTTGGGGGGTGTTTTTTACTATTTTCCTCACTGATATGTTATGATTTTCACTCAGTCTTTTGTTGATAATTGTTTTGACACTCGGAGTATTTTGATACAATTTATTGAAAATGAAACACTATTTTTGGGTCGAGAACCCGGTATATTTATGGCCTGAAGGGCAAGTTGAGAGTGTCTGACTGAGTGAGGCTGCAGGACAATATTGTAAGGATGTTATGATATGAATGAGGTTGCGGGCCTATAATGTGAGTGATTTATGCCATGATGTGGCTTGTTATAGCGTTTGGGCTGTAGGAGCCCCTCCGGAGTCTGTACACACCCCTAGTGAGCGCAGGTACCTACTAAGTGATGCCCGCGGGGCTGATATTGAGTGACTGTGAGGTTGCCTGTTGGGCTAATATTGAGTGACTGTGAGGTTTTCTGATGGGCTAATATGGAGTGACTGTGAGGTTTCCTAATGGGCTAATACTGAGATTGTTATGAGAAATGATTTTGGCCCGAGGGGCATATTTATGATAAATTTTACTGAGTTTTTTTACTACGATTCACTTCGTTTTTCAAACAGATTTTTACTAAAAGTTTTAGTGAGAAATGTTGATATTATACCTGTTTCAAAGGATTTCTGGAAAACGGTTTTCGAACTTATGTATTTGATGAATACTTATGGTGACTTGGTGATTTACTTTTTTGTGAATTGGTGTATATGTGTTGTGTGTTTCGTATTTCTCAGACTGTGATTTTTTTATTACTACTGAGCTGGCGTACTCATCATTACTCCCTGCACCTATGTATGCAGATCTAGGTATTGATTCAGAGCAATAGTCGTCCGAGTTCGTTATCAGCAGCTTACGGGATTTCGAGGTAGTTATCTAGTGTCCACATCTTCTCCATTTCATTTCCTTAATTAGTTTTAGCATTTCATTCCTAGACTTTATTCAAGATATTAGTAGAGAGTTTTATTTCGTAGATGCTCGTGATCATGTTGACTCCAGTCTTGGAAGGTTTTTTTAGAGTTATTTAAACTATTATTGGGGCGTTAAGACTTAAAGAAGTTATTTTATGCTATGGTTGTTGTTTATTATTGAATTGTGAATTATTATAATGAACAAATGCGTGGTAATGTGATGGTTGGCTAGCCTAGTTCCACGATAGGCTCCATCATGACCTGTTAGAATTTGGGGTTGTGACAATATGCATGTTTTACTGTTTATAAAATAAAGGTTGTAACACTCATTGTTTTATTATCATTATTTCATATTCTTATTTTACTGTTATTTAAAGTGAAACTTATTCTGTTTACAATTTTCGAGACATAAAAATTATGAAAGGCTTTGACTTGAAAGGCGGTGATAAGGGAGTTGTGATAAGGGTGGATAATTGATTGTGATACGAGTAGATAATTGATTGTGATACGGGTGAATAAATTGATCGTGATACGGGTGGATAAATTGATATGATATGTTTGGTGGGATCGGGTTGCACGCCGCAACAAGGAGCAATAAGGGAGGACAATTATATTTTTAATGATTTTCAAAGAAAAACAAAGATTTGAAAACTACCATTTTATATTACTATTTTTCGTATTTTTGCACTACTTTTATTTAAAGTTAAAGTTTGGAAACTTGGAAATTATTTGAGAGTTTGTTATAGATGAGGCCTGGAAAAGGCGGCTGAGTTATTTTATTGTTGTTGCAGCACTTAATTATTTATTTAGATTTCCTTCTTGCTTTATATTTATTGTCTCAGTTGTATTTTCTTATTCGTGTAGAATTATTTTATTGCGTTATAGTATGTATTATTGTCACAGGTTATATGTTGTTAATGCCCCGCCATAGCCTCGTCACTACTTTGTCGAGGTTAGGCTCGGCACCTACTCGGGTCGGTTGTACTGATACTACACTCTGTGCAGATCAAGGTATCAACCAACATTAGAGATATTTAGAGCGGCTATTCATTTATTCGGAGACACGAAGAATACCTGTCGGCGTTCGCAGATCCTGAGAGTCTTCTCCTATTTCCATAAACGCAGTTTTATTTTATTAAGAACAATTACATTATTTCTTTCAGCCCAGTATTTGTAGTATTCTTTAGTAGTTCGTGAATTGTGACATCAGACCCTTGGTAGTCTTAGAGTTATTTATATAATTAGTTTGTTGTTCATTTTTATTCAATTGTTTATTATTTTATCTTTGAAAATCATTTAAATTAAGTTTACTTTAGATTTATTTATTGATGTTTAAGAAGAAAATCAAAGGAAGTTAGCTACTCGAATTTTAACATTGACTTGCCTAGCAAGTGTGGTGTTAGGCGCCATCACGAGCCCTAAGGTTGGGAATTTGGATCGTGACAAAAATCAATTTAGGCTAAACTAGCTATCATTAAGAAGGTCTTAATCTATGCTTTCTTAGGGATCTTGATAAAAGTTGTTGACGGCGAAATGCATAGGCAAGAAATTGCAGTTTTCTAGATATCCTTTTTATCCCAAAATTTCTTCCTTTTCTTTTTCACTTTACGAGCAAATTTGTTAATCAAATTTATTGTCCATAGTTAAGAGTGAAACACACAATCTTCAATATCAAATGTTTAATTGTGAAACATTATGTATTTTTTTGGAATACTATGTACTTTAATCTTAGTAACACTTCACAAATTTGACTATATTTGTGTTTAGGGTAGTCTAAACCATTGATTTGTGGTAAATTGTAATTATAATATTTTAAAGAATGGGACACAAACATCCCAAGAAGTTTAAAGGTGTATAATTGAATTAAATGAAGAGTATTTATGGAAAAATCTCACTTTATACCCAATAAGTCTAAACTATTTATCCTTTAATATTCAAGCTCAAAGGATTTATTTTTTTATCTTTACGATCTAAACTATTTACCCGTCTACCCAATCCCCTCTTCCTTTTCATTTTCTCTAAACAAGAAAAATCTCACACCCCAAATATTTCTTTCGCCTTTCAAAAAACACCCATAACTTAGTCTTTTTTGTGGATGACGAAAATCCAGTACAAGCCCATGCATTTACCCTTTTTTCTTAGAATTTTCTACGTAAATTTTAAGATGAATTTTCATATTATTGTACATGAGTTTCATTCCAAAATTCTCTTTCTATATTAGTATATTCTTTTTTTAATATCTATTTGTATTTCTGAATCCATGTTTTGTTGTAGTTATATATTAAGTTTTTCATGTCTGATTTTGTATGTGTATGAAGATTCACCATTGTTGAACTTGAAGGTCCTGAATTTGAAATTTTATTTTGAATATTTATTATTTGATTCGATGTGGGTGCAATAAAATGTTGCTTATAGTGCCTTCAAGTAAGCGTCACGGATCTGAATTTCTCTGTGTATTTGAATATCCAATATTGTTGGGCTTATAACTCTTGAATTTAATTTTTTTATTTTGAAGATTTAGTATTTGATTCAAAGTGGTGTTATTAAATATTGCTTATATGTTACACCCCATGTTTTCGTACGTGAGAGTACATCGTAAGTCAATTGAGTAAGCTCAAAAATAAGATTATATTTGATGGAATATATAGTAAGTTAATAATGTTACTTTGGAGGTTACAAATATTTAAGATCTTGAATAACGAGTACCAACAGGATTGGAAAGCTTAGAAGCTAAACCAATTGAAGAAAATAAGATTCGTCGAAAGTCGACGAGTTTGAAATGTTACAACATGTACTTTAGGGTGGGACTATGGTTCATTACATGATAAGGAGTTTATGCTATGAGTTATGTTTGTCATATGATATTCGTGTGCTACGTTTTGAAGTAAAACAAGTTGTGGAACAAAGTTGGCAAAGGTCTTCACAAGTTACATTCATAATGTGCTGAAACTTAGGTCAAATGTAACTGCTATTTTCTCCCAATATACTTGTAATTAGGGGATGATCTACCTACCAAATTGAAGATCTATGAGTCTAGATTCTAACTCATTAAACTGTTCATCTATACGAAGTCGGAGTAGAGAGATATTCATATTTTAGCGAGACTGCGCCAAGTAGCTCTCTATGGGACCCACATAGGCGGTTTAGATATGTTGATATACATAAGACGCCTCAACCCCCGTTTTAACTCGTTTAGTTCTATATATTCAGACCCTATACACCTTGAAACACTCTCTCAAGGTTCTCTCATGATCCAAAACCCAAGCAAAGGGCAAACAACACAAATCAAGTGTCGGGAATCCCGTCGCGCTAGTAAGTTTCTTGTCCTTCTTGTTGTTGCTGATTTTTGGGTGGTTCTAGCTCGTGTGGGATATTGTTTTAAGTGGTTTATGTTTTGTAAAATACTCTTCTATGGTTTTAATATCAACCCTAGGTTATTTAAAGTCTTGCAAATGGATTACACCATATTTCAACATCAAAAGTTAGTTCTAGTGAAGAATAACACCTCTTTGAGGTTGTGTTGTCATCGAGGATAGTTGTGGGCTGTGTTTTTCTGAAATTTAAAGTTTTTGCTACTGGTTAAGATGAGTATAACAGCCTACTAATTGTGCTTAAGCTTGCTCGTATGTTGGTTAAGTTGTTAGGATAATAAACTACACGATAATACTAGGATGAGCTTATGTCACTTCTATGGTGCTGTTTTTCCATTGAGGGTTGTTGTAAGCTAAATATAACTTGGATTCCAACTTGAAGAGACTTTAAGAGGTGTGTGTATTGTGTTCTTGCAGGTGCTTAAGGTTGTATTGATGTATTTTAAGTTAAATGGTTGGACTAGACATGAACTAGTGAATAAAGTTGCCAATTGAAGAAAGCTGGAGTTGTGGATTGTTTCCTTTGATATAAATATACGGTATAAGGATGAAATCATTGATGAATTACTTCATTATCATATTAATGATGTTTTTAAGTTAATGTATGAAGTCTATAAGGTGTGATATGGGTTATACGGATTCCAATCGAGCTTGCCGCTCAAAATGATTGTTGAACTAATCGGAGAGCTTATTGTGAATTATATTGTGTTGTTTGGGCTGTTTGGTGACCTTTGGTAGCATATGGGATGTAGTTAAAATAGGGGAGGTGCTGTCCGTTTTCTGGTAGAATATTGGTTTTGAAATATGAGAGTTACAATGTATGATGACCCAAACGGTCATCTTATGTAATTTAAGCTATAACTGTGTTTCGAGGCTCCGAGAGCCTCCGTTAGCCTCACCTCGATATACGTGCGCAACCCAGGCGTGTAACCGGGAAGCTATTATGTGAAAATTTGATAAAAATGAGTTTTGATAATTAATAAATGAATATAGTTGACTTTGGTCAATATTTGTGGTAAACGGACCCGGACCCGTGATTCGATGGTCCCGAAGGGTCTGTAGGAAAATATGGGACTTGGGCATATGCTCGGAATCGAATCTGAGGTCCCAAGCCCGAGAAATGAATTTTTAAAAGATATTGTTTTCTGAAATAAATAATAAAGGAATATGAAAGTGAATAATTATGTGAAAACCGTGTTACCGGGCCCGTATTATGGTTCCGGAGCTCGGAACAGGTTTATTATATATTATTTGTCTTATTTGTAAAATTTTGTGTATAACGGGCGTGAATAGAGTGGGTTCGGATCAAAATGAGGGTATGAGGTTTTAAAGTATTTGAAATGCGACTTGGAAAGTTATGTTATGTTCCCGAGGTCTGAATGAGATTCCGATACCTGGAATAGTACTGTGATGTCATGTATAACTTATCTGCAAAGTTTGATGTCATTCCGAGCAGTTTAAGCCGGTTCGGCGTATTGGAAATGAATTCTAGAATTTTAAGTTCTTAAGATTTGATTAAATATGTCTTGGGGTTTGAGTCCGAGTTCCGCTGTTGTTTTTCGTGTTCCGAAAGTTCGAGCGAGTTCGCTAAGTGATTTAGGACTTGTTGGTATTTTTGGACGGGGGCTCGGGTGGGCCCAGGTGCCTCCCGAACCCCGCGCGAGGCCAAAAACCAGCAGAAACCACTACTGGTGCACAACTGCTGGTGTGACTGCAGTTGCGGTTGCCCAGCTGCAGGTGCGGGACCGCCCCTGCGGTCCCAGCCTCGCAGGTGAGATCCCCAGCCCTTTGCCTAGAGTCCGCAGGTGCGAGACTCAGCCCGCAGGCGCGAGACTGCAGGCGCGGTCCAGCCCATCGCAGGCGCGAGATTTCCTGCAGGGGCGACCAAATCCCGCAGGAGCGGACTCTGCAAGAGCGGATTCTTTTCCGCAGGAGCGGCCCCTTCTGGGCTGGCCCAAGACCGCAGGTGCGAGCATTTTTCCGCAACTGCGGTACCGCAGGTGCGATCATTTATCCGCAGGTGCGAGATTCGCCCCGTGATTTTTTTCTCTTAAACCCAAAACAGTAGACATTACGAGACTTTCCCAAGTTTTCACTCCTTCGTTCTTCCCCACAGCTCCTTAGCCATTTTTGACGAGCTTCATCACCACACCCTCCTAGGTAATCAATTCTAATTTCAGTTTCTTCCAATTAACATCATTAATCACTAGAAAACTAGGCCTAAACTCATGAAATCAATTAGGAAAGTGGGGTTTTTGGATAGTATAGGTTTTTGGGATTTTTGGGTGATTCAACCCCAATTTGGGGTCGAATCTTAAAACAAATTGTATATTCTTAATCATGGGGATATGGATGATCGGGTTTTGGTCCGAACCTCGAGTTTCGACCACGTGGGCCCGAGGTCAAATTTTGGGATTTTAGGAAGAATGATTAGAAATGAATAATTGGGCTATGGGTTTGAGTTATTGAGTCATTATTGATATACTTGAGTTGAATATGTCTAGATAATAGCGTTTCGGAGCCGAATT
>ML281118.1:16871-26926 GCA_005239495.1 Nicotiana undulata | reverse complement strand
ATACTTGATTTCATTTCATAGTGAGGAAGAGTGTAAAGCACGAAGGGTGATGCCGTGTCATAATACTTGATTTCATTGCATAGTGAGGAAGAGTGTAAAGCACGAAGGGTGATGCCGTGCCATGATTTTATTGATTATAAGCACGAAGGTAAATACCGTGCCATGATGTTATTTATTATACGCACGAAGGTAAATGCCGTGCCATGATTCATTGTACATTGCATTGTGAGGAAGAGAGTAAAAGTACGAAGGGTGATTCCGTGCCATGATATTTTATTACATTGCATTGTGAGGAAGAGAGTAAAAGCACGAAGGGTGATGCCGTGCCATTGTTTACTTTCCCGACATTTATGTTGTTTCGTTGTCGATTATGTTGGATTGTTTCTCTGGATCACTTCTATCTGTCGATGTGACTACTTTATTCCACTTGTCCCCCTTTACTGCTCCCGTATCCCCTACTTGCCGGTCTATCTCCTGCCTTGTGTTATTTCCTGTTACCCGCTGTAGAATAGGACAGGTTATCGTTAAGGTCAAGTCTAGCCTCGTCACTACTTCGGGCGAGGTTAGGATCTGCACTTACTCAGTACATGGGGTCGGTTGTACTGATACTACACTGCACTTCCTTGTGTTGTGCAGACCCTGCTACCGGACCCCGTGGAGCGTTCTGAGGGAGATACCTTCAGTCCACGTCAGAGCTTCGAGGTATACACTGGCGTTCGTGGATCCCGAGGCTTCTTTCCTTTACCGCTTCATTGTCTTTCTCCTTATTTTCAAGACAGTGTTGTATTTTCATTCCAGACTTGTATTTAGTATTCTAGTAGCTAGTCCGTGAGATTGTGACACCCCGGTTTTTGGGAAGTTTTACGTTATTTCATGTTTGTCATGTCTTTATTCTCCGCATTTTTTTAAATTTTCGTTATTTTTATTAAGCAATGCTTACAGGATTCTGTTGGAAATTGGTTGAAATTGACGAACTAACATTTTATTTCGTGTTAAATGATTATAAGTTGTTATTGCAAGATATACATTGGTTGGCCTAGCGGGTTCAACGTTAGGCGCAGTCACGGCCTAAAAGGTGGGAATTTGGGTCGTGACACAATGCTTATATGATGACGACAAAGTCGGGTTCTCATTGTAGAAGTAAGAAGATCATATTGAGTTTGGTTGACGATGGGAGAGAAGATTGCAAAGGTACGTGAGGATATCCCTTTCTTCTTTTGCACGACTCCGGTTGTACATAATGCAATGCACGAGCTTCCAAAGATACTCTACTCTTAGAAGCTAGCAGTATTTACATTGTTTCCCTTCTTATGGAACTATTGATGTTGAGGTTGCTTCTCTTATTCTTATTCTCAATGTTGTTGGTACTTCCTGATTCTTTTAAGATTCTCGATGAAGAGTTAGCCCTAATGATGTTTACGGAGAATAGAGACCTTACGTCACTCCGAAATGTTCAGAACATGATTCCAATGAGTCTTGCATGCATTATATATATGTATCTATTTTACTCTACCGAGCCGCACTATAGTCGGCCGGGTATGGAACCTATTGTGCAACCACTGATCAATTGGGTTTACCGAGTCCTCTTTGAGGCCGGGTATGATATGATAATGATGATGCCCACATAGGCGAATGTTCTATGATGATGATGATGCCCACAGAGGCGGATGTTTTAAAAGATTATGTATATATATGTATCATGAATTTCATGTTACTGTCTCTTAGAAGCACTCAGATGTTACAGGTTGTATCTTCTCTACCTCTCTTTACATTATTGTTCATATTTATATTGACCAGCCTTACATACTCAGTACTTTATCTGTACTGGCGTCCTTTTATTTGTGGACGCTGCATGTCGTGCTGCAGGTCCTGATAGACAGGTAGACACAGCTCCCCCACCATAATAGGCTTTCCAGTTCAGCGGTCATAGGCGAGATCCCTTCTCCGGACTTGCCGTGGTCTTGGTATGCATTTTTGTTATAGATATTATGGGTATGTCGGGCCCTGTTCCGGCAATGTTGCATTACTTATACTCCTTTAGAGGCTCATAGACAAGTGTCAACTCATGTATAGTTTGGTATGCCTTGTTGTATAATTTTTGTTGTATAGTCTTTCATGACAGCGTTGTAGCTCGTACCTTTTATGTAGTTTCTTAGCAATCTTGTCATCCCATGTGATGTATGTTCATGATCCATATCTACCATTTATATTGATCTCGTTATCCCATAAAGATAATAAGAAGGTAAGATAAAATGTACGTTGGTGCTTGGCAAGTATGGCCATGGTGCTAGTCATGATCCTCCAGTTTGGATCGTGACATTATAGTACCTTCTGGAAGTTCGTACTGAAATTTGATCTCATTTGGAGCTGATTCGACATGATTGAGATAAAAAAAATTAGCTGAAAATCGAAACCCAATATTATACCGCTATAGTATACAATATGTTGTAGGAGTATATAGCTATACTTCAGTAGTATATTATTATAGTATACAATATACTGAGACGATATATTAATAATTGATGAAGAACACTGTTACCTAACAGTATACCGCTACGATGAATAATATCCTGTAAGAATATATAGCTATACTGAAGCAGTATACTATTATAGTATACAATATACTCTAATGATATAGTGTAATAATATGTAATATATGTTGTAATAGTATACAATATACCACAATAATATACTTTGATTGTTATTAGTTGAATCATTTAGGTGCTATTGTGCATAGCTAAAGTCATTATTATAGCAACATTATACTGTAATAGTATACAATATAATATAGCAGTAAACCGTAATAAATAAGGAATTTTTTTAAAAATAAATTCAACTAGGTCCTTGCAAATATTTTCTTAAATGAATTTTCTTATGGAAATTCATGAAAATAATATTCATTGTATAAGAAGTAGTTATAGGAAGACGTAAAATATTAATATGTAAAAAAGGAAACTAAAAAAAGTTCAACGAAATTAAAAAAGGAATGCGAAATTAGGCGAATTTAACAAAATAAACAAAAGGAAAGAAATATAAAACAATGAAAAGAAAAGATCCTAATTAAGTTAAAATCAAATATGGCGAATATAGAAAATAAACAAAAATGACTTTGGAAAAAAATATATGAACCGAAAAAGAGGAAAAAATTAAAATAAAAGGAGAAAAGAAAAAAAAAGAAAAAAATCGAGAAATAAAAAAGAAAATGAGAAAAATTGGCTAAATTTTTCATACGTCCTGCAGCTAAATTAATCTTCCACACATTTTACACAATAGTTAAAAATTGGCTATGCTCACCCATACATTAAAGAATCTGAAAGGCACTTTAGTATTAGCCTTTGTTGTTCCCAGAGTTAGCAGCATTGGTAAATTTTAAAAAATCTTGGGCTTGTCATACTCGGTAGTTACATGCCCCAACACATATCCATTCATAATTTCCAGAGGCTCTATCTATTCTACTCCAGACTTCGTCTCGTCCCTGCTTCTAGTTGGTCTAGGTATAGTACTCTCCTTTTAAGGGTAAATCACACAACATCAAGCTAACAATACAATCTGAGAATTTTTTTTATCTCATTATAGCTAACTGGATTCTAACTGAGTCTATCTGCAGGATATAAACTGAATTGAAATCACCACACGTTATCCATGACTTAGACGACATGAGTCTCAGTCAGTTTATCCCATAGATTTCTCCTATACTCCACGGTATTGAAGTCATACCTCACTATTATACATTTCATATTATTTGTTCTCCATTTTACCTTGCAGACACTAAGCTAAACATCGCAATGTACCATATTAACTTTATAGTAGTTTCTATCCCATATTATTCATATTCTACCATTTATTGCATGATGATAGCAGTAGTATGTAATCCCCAGTTAGACACTACATTATTGGATATTGCATTAGGTTTGTGTTGCTTTACTCTTATTTCAGCCAAACCTACTAACTTAACATTTATATTCTTCGTAAAGTTTCTCAATTCCTTTTGTTTAAACCTCTTATTCACCCCTCTAGTGTTCCAAAATAACTGTGTCATTTGGCTATTTTTGAATCGTCTCCTTTTATCAAAAGGTACATTGGCCCCCTGATCCACTTGTTGTAATATCCTAAACTCATTCTTGACTAGAGTAGATTTCTGAAGAAAAGAAACCCGTTGAATTCAAAGAAGCTTCACAATTTCCAAAAATATATGGTGATTCTATGAAGAATTGGAAACACAAAAGGTTGAACTTGTGAAGAAGAAGGCTGACACAAACGAGGTAGATGAGTTGTGTCCAAACAATGCAGATGCATAGGATATTTGGACTCTTTCACCACTGGGCTTTACAAACTGGACTCAAGGCGTTATTGGGCTCAAGGTGCTGCTATTTCAGACTTATCTATTGGACCCAAATCTGTGTGATGACCAAACTATAAGAGAAAACAATATCATGTGCAGATTTTATTTCGTGTAGATAGATTATTCTTTTTGTTTGTTATCCAATAAGTTGTTATAGATTAGCTAATAGTCATAGGACAAATGGCAAAGTTATTTATTGAAAGATTCCTTTTATTTGTATATAAGAAGAATCATTCTACAGATTTATTCATTCAATACATGGAGAAAATTTCCTACATCATTCTCTGATTTTACAATCCTTCATGGTATCAGAGCATTGAAGCTCGATCCACTACAAAATCATCTAAATCTCCTCTGACTCTTTCTCTTTATCATGGCTAACACAGAAAATCCCGATGCTTCTATAACCCAAGTTGTAGCTGGAAATACAGCCACTTTCGACTCAAATCATCCTTACTTCCTTCACTCTTCTGATGTACCAGGTATGGCTCTTGTCAACACAGCCTTCAATGGGAGAGGTTTTCAAGGGTGGAGGAGATCTTTCCTCATAGCCGTTTCAACAAAGAACAAATTGGGATTCATTAATGGATCTTGTCCTCCTCCAGTCATCACCTCCAAAGATTTTCAGCCATGGAGTAGATGCAACGATATGGTTACCTCATGGCTGTTAAATTCACTATCTAAGGACATTGGGGACAGCGTCATTTACTCCAAATCTGCCCAGGACCTCTGGACCATCCTTGAACACAAGTTTGGGCAATCAAATGGTGCTAAATTGTATCACCTGCGTAAGGAATTATCAGGATTAGTTCAAGGGACTAGTGATATATCAAGCTATTTTACTAAGCTCAAGCGTTTGTGGGATGATTTAGACTCATTAAATTGTGATGTCAAATGTCTGTGCACTTGTGTTTGTGAGGGAAAACAAAAATTGGAAAAATCACTGGAGGATGAGAGGCTAATCCAATTTCTTACAGGGTTAAATGATATATATGGAAAGGCAAGAGGAAATATCTTAATGATGAACCCCCTTCCCAATATCATTCATGCTTATTCTCTTGTTTTGCAGGATGCGAATCATAGGGAAATTTATGCTAATCCTCTCATATCCTCTGAATCCTTATCCTTCATGGTAGGAAATCAAGAAAATCTGAGTGGACACAATATATTTCAACATAGAAACAACAACAAGCAAGGATCAAGGAACTTTGGACAGCTCCCAAAACCCAACAACAACATCCAAAAAGGAACAAATTCAATGCAAAGAAACACTGGTTTCAGAGTAAAGAAGAGCAAGTTCAATCCTAATGTATCATGTACTTACTACAAGAAGGTGGGACATTATGTCAGTGACTGTTATAGAATCATAGGCTTTCCTGAGGATTTTAAATTTACTAATGGAAAAGGAAACCATTTTCAAGCTAGAAGCAATGGGGTTTTCACAGGAGACCAGATAGATGATATAAACAAGGGACACACTGAAGATCTAAACCAACATCTATCTAAGGAGCAGTTTTCACATTTGGTACAGTTGATCAAACAGGTTAAGACAGCAGAAACAACAAACACCAGCTCAGAAATCAATGCTAATGCAGTAGCTGGTACTATCATCAAATACTCTGGGTCTTGTTTTTCAGTATTTAATACCACTACTTGGATCATTGACTCAGGGGCATCAGAACATATGTGTTTTGATTCAAATGCTTTTTTATCTCTATCTCCTCTTCATGTTCCTCTACACATTAATCTTCCCAATTCTTTTAAACTAACTGTCACCCATACAGGAAGAATTCCTATTTCCCCTGACCTCATTTTAAATAATGTTCTTCATGTGCCTAGTTTTAGATACAATCTTCTATCAGTCAATAGGTTTTGTATTCAATTTCACTCTATAATTACACTTACCTCTAATCAATGTCTCTTGCAGGAGCCTTTAATGAAGAGGCCTCAAGTTTTTGGTGAAGCAAAAGAAGGACTATATCTCTTGGAGCCTAATACTGTTAGGAATAGTTTGGAAAACAATGTAGTTCCAGTTTCTGAATCAAATGATGTTAAATCTGTTTCAGTTTCTTTTCTCTTTTTTGTAAATGCAATTTCCAATGTAACACTGCGGCACAACAGATTAGGGAATTTGCCTTTTTCATCAATGAAACAATTCAATTTTATCTCCTTTCTTCCTAATTCAGAATGTTTTTGTGATGTTTGCCCTAAAGCTAAACAAACTAGATTTCCTTTTCCTTTGAGTAAAATCAAATCTAAAATAGCATTTGAATTAATTCATGTCGATGTTTGGGGGCCATGTAAAGAGTCTACTTATAATGGTTTCAAATATAGCCTTACACGTGTACAGATTTTGGATGACTCAGCCAACCAGGTGGACTTATCAAAATATCACACGCGGACGCGGGATAAAGAGATACGGTCGATACAAGGAATCAACCACGGAAAGATCACCAAATAAGAAAAGGCACGGTCACAACGAATCCGGATGCAATAATAGGCCGATTCGAAGATCAACAATCAATGTCCTGTACGTTATGCAACTCTTAAAATAACAGTTACTATTCATCTCTGTAACGCCTCATAAATGCAATAATTAAGCATTTAATAGGCTTCATGACAAAAATACAAACGTTGTACTAGGAGACCATCCCTATAAAAGGAATGTTAACGTAACAAACGAGATCATGTGATTTTTGGGGAATAAAAGCTACTTTTATTCTTTCTCTCTCAATTATCGATATTTACTCTTTATTTGGTCGATTTGATTATCAGTAACCCGAGTTTTTCTTAAATTAAGCTTTAGTCAAAAGAATTTATTTTTTGGTTAAACAAATTGGTTCCGTTACCGGGAATTCTGGTAATCATCGTTTTTCATTACTTATCGATATCCTTGGACTCATGTCAAATTTCAACAGCAACAACGTCACCAATAATGACGATAACAATCAGCAAAGGAGTGAAACTCCATCTTCAACTCCTCCTCGAGGAACTCCGCGAATTTCAAGAGAACCATCTCCCGAGAGAGCTGGCAATCGAGACAACAATGAACAGACAGTGGAATCAGATAAAATAAAGCAAATGATCGCAGAATATGTGGGACAAGCTTTGCGAGAATTTGCAAGAGGATTACCTCAAGTATCTCTAACACCACCGGCACCGTCACTAAATAATGTAACTCTAGTGGAAGATTTACAAGCAGACTTGACAAATTCAACCAGGAATGAAACTCTCAATACATCTCCTAAAACACGACCAGGTACAACTAGTATTCAGAATTACAAAATTTACTATTAACTATGCAGAAGCAGATAAAAGAACAGAACGAACGCATCGAGCAAATTCCTGGTGTTCCACCTGTTATCAAAGGAATTGATGCTGATAGATACTCTCAACAACCTTGGAAGCTAAGTGCAGCCCCGCTACTTATACCTAAGAAGTTTAGAATGCCTGATGTCCCCAAATATGACGGCACGACTGACCCATGTGATCACGTGATTGCTTTCACTACTGGAGTAAAAGGCAACGATTTGACAAAAGAGGAAATAAAATCAGTCCTTGTCAAAAAATTTGGAGAAACACTCACGAAAGGAGCCTTAACCTGGTATGCTCTTCTCCCCCAAAACTCTATAAATTCTTTTGATGAACTTGCAGATTCATTTATAAAAGCACATTCTGGTGCACAAAAAGTTGAAAAACGAATGGAAGATATATTCAAAATAAAACAAGGAGACAAAGAATTGCTCCGTGAGTTTGTAGACAGGTTTCAAAGAGAAAGAATGCAGCTACCAAGGGTGCCTGACAATTGGGCAGCTATGGCATTCACAAGCAACTTGAACGAGAAAAGTTCAGAAGCCACGAGACGACTTAAAGAAAGTCTAAGAGAATTCCCAGCCACAACATGGAATGACGTATACAACAGGTACAGTACTAAATTAAGAATTGAAGAAGATATAATCACACGATCAAAAGATGAAGAATATCACAAAACAAGGCAGCCAGAATAAGAGAAAAAGTCAAATAAAAACAGGTATGATCCTTACTTAGGACCCTTAAAACGTGACCAACGTCCTAGGTTCAAAAATACAAAACTTTCAGGAAGAGATATGAACTCATCCTCATTAAGATCCAGAAGAGATCAAGATGAACAATTCCGGAATATTACCTGAATTGGACACCATAACTTTAATATAAGCAGCACTAAGCTTGTCTCAATACTGAGAAGTATGGGAGACAAGGTTAAATGGCCTACAGAAATGCGTTCCAACCCTAACAGGAGGAACCTCGATCAATAGTGTGAATTCCATAACGATCACGGCCATAGGACGGCATAATGTAGATATTTACAAGGTGAAATAGAACATTTATTAAAGCAGGGTTATTTAACGGACTTGTTTAGTGATAAAGGTAAACAAGCATATATGAAGAACAGGCAGGAACCACCAAAGCCACCTTCCCCAAATCGAACTGTCAATGTAATACATGGAGGAGAAGAAGTAAACGGGATAATCTGCCAGTTAACGTCAAAAGTCACGAACACTCAAGGAAAGCGGGTTCGAAAAGAAATGAGCGAAGAGCAAATATATTTTGACAACGCAGATTTTGGTGGATTGACACTTCCCCACAATAACGCATTGGTAATATCCTTACTAATTCATGACACTAACTTTAAAAGGGTGTTGATTGGTCCAGGCAGCTCAGTCAATATCATTTTGATGAAAGTTATAGAAGAAATGCTAGTCGAAAACACATTGATTCCAAAGGTTCGAGCCATATCTGGGTTTGACAATTCAACAGTGATAACTAAAGGTGAGATTGAACTCAACACTTACGCTGAAGGGGTAATCAAAAAGGAAAAATTCCAAGTCATTGGTAATAAAATGGCTTACAACGTTATCCTGGGAAGACCATGGATTCATGATATGAAAGCAGTTCCATCTACTTTACATCAAGTAATAAAATTCCCTTCCAAATGGGGAATAAGGCAGATCAGGGGCGACCAACAAACCTCAAGAAATATTAACTCGATATCTATTAACGGTAAAAGAGATACGGAAAAAACAACAAACTGTCAAATAGAGGTTTATCAACCAACAGGTACGACACAAACTCCTAATCAGTTACGTACCAAAGAAATAGATATTCTAATAGGTACGAAAGAAGATAATGGGCCAGAACATACGGACATAGACTCCAAGACAGATGTCATTCATGAATTAGAAGTAGAAGAATGTATCAAAACAACTGCTAAAGAACTCGAGGCTGTTCCCATTTCAGAACAAAAGCCCGAAAGAAAACTTTACATTGGAGTGAAATTGTTAGAAAAACTAACTCCAGAACAAAAAGGTACGTTTATCAATTATTTAAAAACTAATGAAGATTGTTTTGCGTGGTCCCATTCAGATATGATAGGTATCCCACCAGAGGTGATGACTCACAAGTTAAATGAAGATCCATCGTTCGTACATGTTAAACAAAAGAAACGAAAGCAAGGATCTTTCAAGAATCAAGTAATCAAAGAATAAATTCAAAAGCTTTTAAATATAGGATCGATACGAGAGGTAAAGTACCCTGACTGGCTAGCTAACACTGTAGTGGTACCCAAAAAGAACGACAAATGGCGGGTATGTGTTGATTACACTGATTTAAATAAAGCATGTCCTAAAGATTCATTTCCCTTGCCACATATAGATCAAATGATCGATGCAACCGC
>ML281118.1:0-16361 GCA_005239495.1 Nicotiana undulata | reverse complement strand
GGATTACAATACATTTCTCTCGTACTTACAACTGTTGCAAATAAAACAGTCACGAGAAAAACTCAGTACTTACGAAAACTGTTACTAATGAAAAACAGTTACTTTCTTGTATTAACTAGAAAAATCTGTTATCTACTAAAAACAGTTATGAAATAGAAGTGATTACCAAATCTGTTAAAACAAAACAGTTGCAACATGAGTTTTAGATGACAAACATAATACATGAAAAATGTTGTGAAAGTTCAAATAAAAACCTCTCACAAAAACATTCTTAAACATGTGAAAAATCCCTATCACTCTATTGCATTACCAATGAAGTTGAGACGTCTTCTTCATTAAAACATTAAAAGGGCCCTAATTCATAAACAAAGCCTCTTATAAACAAAGGCTAAAAAGCTTATACTACACCCATCACAAAAGGGTTCAAAGTAAAGCACGCATCTTTATGCAAAGAGAGTTAAGAGGTACGAACAAAAACCTCAAAAAAAAGCAATAGACTTGAGTAAAAGAGTTAAGGCTCGAAACTCATAAAAGTCTCAAAAAGAAAGCAGTCATTGATAAGCGGCTAAATAAACTAAGTACAAAACTAAGTACTTAGCCGCATAATATGTACATTCTTATAAATGCCCCTAAGTTGTCAGTTGGGGACTTTAGAAATTTCAAACTTACTCCCGATGGAGCTGGGAGCAATTACACCAATCCAATATAAAATTAAAAAAATAGAGAAATGACTAGAGTTTTCATTCTTGAGGAGAAGGAGGAGAGCTGCTTTATTCTTCCGAAGAATTGTCTGCTGCTTCATCAACAGGAGAAAGGTTAATACATTGCTGAGTCTTATCCATGGCCTCTTTAGATTTTGCAATCTCAGCATCAATATCGAAGCCTGCTTGACTCATCTCCATCAATGTGTCATGACGAGCATTCATATATTCCCAACTCACTTCAACAGTTGTTGACTCTTCAAGCTCATTGTAATCTCTCGACCACACCTGAAGTTCAGTCTTCAAGCTATCATTTTCAGCTTCAGCAGCTTCGAGGGCAACCTTCAAAAGTGCGACTGACTCTTCCAGATTTTGGATCTTCTCTAAAGCTTCACGAAGGTCTTCTTGGACTTGAGAAAGATTATGCACAAGTTCTCCAGAGTATTCTTCTTTTTGTCCCAGCAATCCTTCAAATACCGGACCTCTTCCGTGGCTTTGGACAGTTGTTCAGCAAAAGAAGATTCAAGAACATCTTTATCCTTGCTAGATTGGATGGAAGAAGCCTTCTCCACCGCTAACTCTCCTTTGACAACTTTCAGCTGCTCCTTTAAGGTATCTCTGTCCTCTTCCAAAGTTTACATCTCTATTTGAAGACTTTCATACTGCGCTTTAAAATCATCCAGCCCACGTAGCAATTGCAACTCTTTTTCATAACTAGAGATTCTTTTCATAAGTTCCAAACCAATAAGGTGCATCTGCAAAAACAGTAAAACAATTAAAAATGTTAAATTGTTAATTGAAGCAACATATGTGCAAAAGATTAAGTATGTACCTTCAAGGAATTATGCACCACCTCATTAGCCTAAGTGAGAGATGCATGGTTGTCAAGTTTAGCTCTTTCCTCAGGGCCAATTAAGGGCTTGAGCCATATTTCCGGCTCACCGGTACTAATTTTCTTATAGAGGTTGCCACCAGCTGGAACCTCAATCAAGACCCTTCGCATCCCCCTGCTAGAAGACCCTTCTTGTATAATAGAAGGCATGGAAGCAGGGACTGATGAGGCAGCAGAAGAGACAGAAAGGCTCGGAGCCAAAAGAGTTGCGGGAACTTCAGTAGAGACGGAAAAAGGAGAAACTGAATAGGTAATAAGAATTGAAGAAGAGACAACGACAGCAACTTGGGTAACAGAGATATCAGCAAAACGCGGGTAGATGGTAGCTAGAGAAACATCATCAGGGTCCATTTCAAACCCATCCTGAAATAAACGCTCAGCGGGATCTCGAGATGGAGATTGAGATTGATCTCGAGAAGAA
Organism: Nicotiana undulata; assembly: GCA_005239495.1. Lineage (NCBI taxonomy): Eukaryota > Viridiplantae > Streptophyta > Magnoliopsida > Solanales > Solanaceae > Nicotiana > Nicotiana undulata. The sequence goes on along the minus strand of ML281118.1, from coordinate 14,347 downwards.
GAAGACATGATGGCCAACACGGAGGAAAGAGGCGCGGGAGTAGACTCGTCGTCCAAAATTACCCGCCTTCTTCTCACTCGGTGCACTAAAGAACCTTCTTCTTCACCCTCATCTTCCCCTCTAGAACGGGAATCCAGGGCTTTCCTTTTCGAAGCACTTGTCAGAATACTCTGAGCACGGGACAAATACATCCTTGGAAGTGAGGAAGATACCCCATNAGACATCCTTGGAAGTGAGGAAGATACCCCACGGGTAGAAAATCCTATCAGAAAAAGGAAAAGAATTAATTAAAAAAAAAACTCAGGAAAAGGAAAAAGTAAGAAAAACTCTACTTACCATGGGTCTTAACAATCCACTTGTACTTTGCCGAAAAGCACTTCCAAGATCTTTCCTCGGCAGGAGCAGCAGTCAACATTCTTTCTACCCAACCAAGGATGTCAGAGACATTTTCGACAACACTCATAGTTGCTGTGAATAAGAGGAAAACAGATACGGTGTTATAAATACCAAGTAAATTTTATTACAAGTAAAATAGGTGCGAATCAAAGTACTTACGTGCACGATTCCACTTCTCAGGGAAGGGAATATTATTCTCACCCACTAAAGCAGCAGTGGGAGCAGCCACATACCTAAGGTACCAACCTCTGTCTTTATCATCACCAAGGGTTACTAGAACCCTCTTGCTCCGGGAAACTAAAGTAAAAACCCCTTGGCGGAATTTGAAGCCAGGACTCTCAAACAGGCAACAACACGCCATATTAAAGGACCAACTTTTCCTAAGCAAATATTTAAAAAGCGACAAAACTCTATGATCACAGGATCAACAGGAGGCTGAAATCCTAACGTGAAAGGATAAGTGAAAACGTAAGGAAAAACCCGTTTTAAAGGATGTAATACTTTGAGTACTACTTGGCACACAGACAGGAACATTAGACTCCCAAAAACATTCCCTACGAACAACAGGAATATGACCAACAATAATGATAGTAGCGTATTTCTCAATACTATCCAGAGAATGAGCTTGTTCGGTAATGGGAGAATTTACTTCTGGAAAGGTTATCTCAGAAGGGATGATTTCATCAACTCTAGGTTCATGAAATTCATCCCTACTCCTAGAAATAGAATGAGAAGATCTACCTCTCGGAGAAAACAACGCCCTAGCAGGAGAAGGAGAAGAAGAACCTCTAACGGAGGTACGTCCTAGACTCCTTAATCGGCCGCTTCTTCGACTCCTCGTCGGAGCAGAAGAAGAAGCCAGAGCCTCAACATCAATAACCTTTTCAGGTTGACCTAAGGAAGACATATTTATAAAGTCCAGGAAGAAATTCTTTCACAAAGAGAAGATTGAGCTGTAGAAGTTTCTTTTTCGTGCTAAGGAAGAAAGGAAGAATATTATTTATACTTAATGGCAACCGTCAAAGCTTATAAAAGGTAATGATGGAAAGTCATAATCAAAAGTGTCACTTCGGGACTAATGCAACCGCAAAAAAGCCCTAAAAGGCGTCAGGTCGTTTCAGAATCAATAAGAAACGAACACGTGGAAAAAGCATTAAATGGAAGTATTATGCGATGCATGCGTCCATAAAAGAATACAAAGTGTCGAGGTAAAGCGGCGGCAAAATATTCCTGCCTTAAATGAACATCCACTTACCAAGTATTATATGCTCAATACATGGTAAGTGGGGGGACTATCTATACTAGTAAAAGATATATAGCCTTACACGTGTACAGATTTTGGATGACTCAGCAAACCAGGTGGACCAATCAAAATATCACATGCGGACGCGGGATAAAGAGATACGGTCGTTACAAGGAATCAGCCACGAAAAGATCACCAAAGAAGAAAAGGCACGGTCACAACGAATCCGGACGCAATAACAGGCCGATTCGAAGATCAACAATCAATGTCCCGTACGTTATGCAACTCCTAAAATAAAAGTTACTATTCATCTCTGTAACGCCTCATAAATGCAATAATTAAGAGTTTAATAGGCTTCATGACATAAATACAAACATTGTACTAGGAGACCATCACTATAAAAGGAATGTTAACGTAACAAACGAGATCATCTGATTTTTGGGGGGAAAAGGCTACTTTTATTCTTTCGCTCTCAATTATTGATATTTACTCTTTATTTGGTTGATTTGATTATCAGTAACCCGATTTTTTCTTAAATTAAGCTTTAGTCAAAAGAATTCATTTTTTGGTTAAACAATTACAGCAGGGGTACTTGGACATTTCTTCTAAGAACCAAAAGCAATGCATTCCCAGATTTGAAGAATTTTTTTACTATGGTTGAAAGAGAGTTTGGGGTTAAGGTTCAAAAATTGAGAACAAATAATGCTTTTGAGCTTGGAAAAGGTTCCCTAGAGGCATCTTTTCTTAATTCTCAAGGGATTCTTCATCAAACCTCTTGTGTGTCAACTCCTCAACATAATGGAGTTATTGAAAGGAAACATAGGCATATTTTGGAAATAGCTAGAGCTTTGCTCTTTCAATCTAAAGTTCGTATTCCTTATTGGGGAGAGTGTTTATTGACTGCCACTTATTTGATTAATAGGCTACCTTCTAAAGTTCTTCATGGGAAAACTCCTTATTCTATTTTGTTCCATCAGTCACCTTCCTATAAATCTCTCAGAAATTTTGGATGCCTTTGTTATGTTTCTACCTTATCCAATGGAAGAGACAAATTTGATCCTAGAGCTAAGGCATGTGCATTTCTAGGATATCCCTTGGGGCAGAAAGGGTACAAAGTATTAGAATTGGATACAAAGAAGGTGATTGTCTCCAGGGATGTGCACTTCTATGAAGATAGGTATCCATTTGCTACATTCAAATTTGCTTCTGATCCTATTTTCCCCATTCTTCCAGTTTCAGATCACTCCTTTCCTAAACCATCATCTTCTACACCACCTAATCACTCATCTTCATCAATTCCTTCCTCACCAAGGTCTAGTCATTCACCTACTCTTATTACCACTCATTCACCCTCACCACATATCTCTCATCCACCTTTCACACTTTACCATTCTCCACCTTCTACTACTCTCCCTAGTAATTCAATTCCACCAGTGAGAAAATCTACCATAATCACTTCCCAGCCTAGTTACCTTAAAGACTATGTTTGCAACAACATCTATCTTAGTGAGGTAACCTCTGCTTGTTTTGCCCAACCTAGTCAGCCTACTATCTTTTCCTTTGGAGCTCTATCTAGTAACAATCATCATATTCTACAATCAATTTCAGAAATTTCAGAGCCTAGCAGCTTTTCACAGGTATCTTCACATCCAGGATGGAGGAAGACCATGGCCTCAGAGATTGAGGCACTGGAAGAAAATAATACCTGGGATGTATTTCTGCTCCCAGTTGGAAAGAAAGCTTTACCTTGTAAGTGGGTATACAAGGTAAAGCACAAATCTGATGGGAGCATAAAAATATTGAAAGCTATACTGGTTGCGAGGACGGATATTCAGAGAGAAGGTATTGACTACACTGAGACATTTTTCCCAGTGGTCAAAATGACCACTATCATGTGTTTATTGGCAGTAGCTACTAAAAGGGACTGACATATCTATCAATTAGATGTTAGCAATGCCTTTTTACATGGTGATCTTCAAGAGGATGTTTATATGAAATTCCCAGCTGGTCTAACACCCCCTTCGACTAATCATGTTTGTCTACTCAGAAAATCCCTTTATGGCTTAAAGCAGGCCTCAAGGCAGTGGTATGCTAGACTAGCTGGGGCATTAAGCTTTAAGGGGTATTGTTCTTCTCCGAATGTTTATTCTCTATTCTTTAAAAGGCAAGGGTATTTCATTTCAATTGTTGTAGTCTATGTAGATGATATTCTTATTAGTGGCAATGACACAATGGAAATTGCCTCCCTAAAATCTTTTTTTCATACTGAATTCAAGGTCAAGGATTTGGGCAGTTTACATTATTTTTTAGGGATGGAGATTATGCGATAAAAGCAAGGAATGATAATATGCCAAAGAAAGTTTACCTTGGATCTATTGCAGGAATTTGATATTTCCAGTCTGCTTTGTGTTTCTTCTCCTCTTGAGCCATTCTCCAAATTACATGCTGATGAAGGGCCTCTTCTTCCAAATCCCACCATTTATCGTCATCTTGTTGGGAAATTAAACTACCTAACTCACACGAAGCCAGATCTCTGCTTTGTTGTGCTGAAGCTCAGTTAGTTCATGCAAACTCCTCGTCTTGCCCATTTTGCAGCTGCTTTACGAGTTCTCCGATATCTCCGTTCAGATCCTGGGCAAGGAATTCTCCTAAATTCATCTCCTTCTCTAAAGTTGGTTGCTTTTTGTGATGTTGACTGGGCTTCTTGTTCGGAGACAAGACGCTCAGTCAGTGGCTTCTATGTTGCTCTTGGAGGTTCCCCTATCTCATGGAAATCTAAAAAGCATGCCTTTATCTCGCTATCATCCGCTGAGGCCGAGTATAGATCTATGCGACGAGTGGTCGCTGAACTCACTTGGCTCACTCGCCTACTTGATGGCCTTTCTGTTTCACCACAACTACCCATTCCTATCCTTTCTGATAGCAAGGCAACTATCCAGATTGCTCGTAATCTCGTTCCACGAACGAACAAAACCCGTCGAATTGGACTATCACTTCGTCCGTCAACAATTTCTTTCAGGTTTAATCACCCTTTCCTTCGTTCCTTCTTCATCTCAGCTTGCTGATCTCTTTGCTAAATCTCTTTCTGGACCATCTCGCCATTCTATTTTACGCAAGTTGGGGATAATTTCATCACCCTCAAACTTGAGGGGGATGAAGAAAAGAAACCTATTGAATTCAAAGAAGGTTCACAATTTCCAGAAATTAATGTTGATTCTATGAAGAATTGGAAAACACAGAAGGTTGAACTTGTGAAGAAGAAGGCCGACACAAACAAGGTAGATGAGTTGTGTCCAAACAATGGGGATGCATAGGATTTGGACTCTTTCATCACTGGGCTTTAAAAATTGGACTTAAGGCGTTATTTGGATCAAGGTGCTGCTATTTCAGTTTTATCTATTGGGCCCAAATCTGTGTGAAGACCAAACTATAAGAGAAAACAATACCAAGTGCATATTTTATTTCTTGTATATAGATTATTCTTTTTGTTTGTTATCCAATAAGTTTTTATAGATTAGCTAATAGTCATAGGCCAAGTGGCATAGTTAGTTATTGAAATATTCCTTTTATTTGTATATAAGAAGAAGCACTGTATAGATTTATTCATTCAATACATGGAGAAAATTTCCTACATCATTCTCTGATTTTACAATCCTTCAATTTCCAAGGTTGGTCGAATTATAACACGAGAAAGTTCCTCAAATCTAGCTCAGGGATTTCTGCTACTTCCTTCCCATAATCTACTAGGACTAAGACTCCACTATTCTTTGTAGCTCCGGCAAAGGGGACTTGAGTCTCAGCTTCGCACTTACAACATTTTTAGTTCTCCATTTTTGTACAATCGTCTTAGCCCCCCTCCCCCCAAGGCTGCTAAATGTGTTATTTTTCTAGCCTTCCTTGCATAGCACAAGAATGGCCTAATTGTTTTCACTTTCCAAAATTCTCTAGCTTACAGTCATAAGAGAATTTCTGCTTAAATGCCCTTCTATATGGATCCACAACGGATATCTCATTACGTAGAGCTTTTGTGACATTCACTTCTATCAAAAATTTTGCAAAGGAAATCCTAATTTGTTTAGCTGTGCATTCATCAGCAAATAAAGGTTTTCTTATTGAACTAGCAATCATACTCAAAGACTTGTGACTCTAACAACACATTGGCAGTTTTGGAAACTTAACCCAAAGTGGAATATCAGTAAAAAACTCCTTAATAAAATCAAACACTGGATTCCAAGGTTTCAAGATAATAGGTCAGTTACTAATTGTATAGAGCCCTGACTAAAACACTGTATTAATATACACCATACTTTAAAACCTAATCCCATAGTACCCATCTTCGTGAATGTATAGGATTGGTTCAACAACACTGTTCCAATTTTGGACCGCAGATTTTTTTCATGATATTGCATCAAGGAATTTTCCCAATAACATAAGCAATTAGAGAACCACTACATTTCTCCACTTCCTTATCAACATCCTTTGTTAATTGAACACTGGTTGTCCTTCTACTAATTGAGGTGGTATGTAGGATTGTCACGACCCCAAATCCTAACAGGCCGTGATGGCGCCTATCGTAGAACTAGGCTAGCAAACCATCACATTACTACGCAATTGTTCTCATATAACGGTTCATAATGCAAAAATAAACATCCATTTTAATAAAGAATAATTTATATAAGTCTAGCGCCCCCAATAGTAATCTAACAACTCTAAACAACTTCCCAGAACTGGAGTCAATAGTCATGAGCATCTAAGAATAAATAAATCTAACTCTGCTAAAACTATAATAGATGTTTCTGAATCAAATACTGAAACTAAATAGGAAGGGAAATGGAGAAGTTGTAGACGTTGGACAGCTACCTCGAAATCCCGTGACAAGCTGCTATCAAACCTGCGTCAGCTACCGCTGCGAGCTAGTACATGGATCTGTGCATAGAGGCACATGGAGTCTTTATGAGTACGCCAACTCAGTAGTAATGAAAATAAATCACAGTCTGAGTAATATAAACATGCAGAACATGTACACAATTCCATAAACCAGTAAAACACCAAGTCACCACGTAGTATTCATCAAATAATAAGTTCGAAATCAATTTCCAAAAACCCTTTGAAACAAGTGCAATATCAGTATATCTTAGTAAAATTCTCAGTAAAACCAGTGTGAAAACGAAGTAACTCATGGTTTGAAAACTCAGTAAAACTTTTCATAAAACTGCCCCCGGGCCATATCATTTCTCGTAACAATTTCTTCCAGTATCTGCCCATCAGGCAACCTCACAATCACTCTGCCTATCAGGCAACCTCACAATCACTCTGCCCATCAGGCATCCTCACAATCACTCTACCCATCAGGCATCCTCACAATCACTCTGCCCATCAAGCATCACTCAATCGGTACCGGCGCTCACTGGGGGTGTGTTACAGACTCCGGAGGGTCTCCTACAGTCCAAGCGCTATAATAAGCCACAACATGGCATAAATCACACACAATATAGGCCCGCAGCCTCACTCATATCACATCATCCTCACAATATAGGTCAGTACCCTCACTCATATCATAACATCCTCACAATATAGGCCAGCAGCCTCACTCAGTCAGACACTCTCAATTTGCCCTTCATGCCATAAATATACCGGGTTCTTGACCCAAAAATAGTGTTTTATTTTCAAGAAGTAGTATCAAAATACTCTGAGTGTCGAAATAATTTCACAAAAAGATTGAGTAAAAATCATAACATATCAGTGAGAAAAATAGTAAAACATAACCCCTGAAGGGTAAACAAGTCGGCACTAGGCCCCAAACACGGCTTACAGCCCAAAACATAACATAATGTATAAATACTAATTAAGTAAAGGCTTAAAAATCGATTTCGCAACTCAATAGTCGCCTAAATAAGAAACATGTTCCAAAGTTTCCACCATATTTATTTCAAAACCCGTGAAAGGGTGCATAGTCCGGGGTTTCATACCCTCAGGATAGGATTTAAAGACATTACTTACCTCAAAACTAGCCCGAAATTATTTTGCGACCGCTTGCCTCTCGAATCAACCTCCGAAGGCTCCAAATCTACCAAGTTTAGATTTTTATCATCAATATGAGCTTAAGGAACAATTTCCAATCGAAAGATGTCAAATTTAACTCAAAAATTCAAAACCGGACAAAACTCGACCCCCAGAACCGCATCCCGAAACTCATAAATTTTTATAAAAAAAGTGTTCTTCATCTTCTCATGATTCCGTACATATAAAGAACACCAAAATCGGAGTCCATTTGACCCCTCAAATCGACTCCTAAAGGTTTCATAATCTCATGTCCCAAAATCCCATTTTTCTACTGTTTTTCATGAATTAACGGCTGGGATTATGGTGTATAATCACCCATAAATGAGTTTTAATAATAAAATTTCTTACCTCTATGCAACCCACTGATTTCCTCCTTCAAAATTCGCCCAAAAAGTTCTCTGTCCGTACACAAATGGTGAAATAAGGGTTTAAGTCGCGGAGGGTTTAATTATATAACTGCCCAGTTATTTGTTCTCCACGATCGCAGCCTTGGCCCTGCGATCGCACAGTGTTATGGCTTTTGACTTCCGCGATCGCAGCCTTAGGCACGCGATCGCACAACACTCCTGACCTCCCGACCCCACGCACCCCAAACGCCATACGCGATCGCAAGAGACCTCACGCGACCACACTGCCTAACCTGCTCGTCCTCTGCGATCGCGGGCATACTTATGAGATCGCATAGAGTAAATCCTGACCCCTCTCAAAATTCTCTATGCGATCGCGACTCCCTTTATGCGATCGCAGAGAGTGAAAATCTGCTGCACTGACACCAGAAAACCAGCAATTGTTGTAAGTCCAAAAAAGCCCGTTAGCCACCCGGAATCAATCTCGAGCCCCTCGGGACCCCAACCAAAAATACCAACACGTCCCATAACATTTTTCAAACTTAGTTGCACTCTCAAAAAACCAAAACTAACGTCAAAACACCAAAATTACATCGGATTCAAGCCTAAGAACTTTGAAATTTCTAAAATTCATCAATGATGCCGAAACTATCCACATTAACTCCGTTTGACCTGAAATTTTACGGACAAGTCCAAAATGACATTACGAACATGTTCCAACTGTCGAAATCCCATTCCTACCCCGATAGTCTATTTTCCACTGCCGACCAGAATCGCCAAAAACTAACTTTCACTAATTCAAGCCTAATTCTACACTGGACATCACAAAATTATTCTGAACATACTCCTAAGTCCCAAATCACCTATCAAAGCTATCCGAGCCATAAAACTTGCATTCCGAGGTCATTTACCAATAAGTCAACTCTTAGTTGACTTTTTCCCATTTTAAGGTTATTTTTAAAGGCTAATTGACTGAACTCTCACTACAACCATTCGATTTGAAGCCTATCAACTCTAATACATCAAATAAAGTATAACCAATCTATATCAAGTCAATAACAACAATTATAATACAATTTTTACGTAACGACAGACCGGGTCGTTACAAGGATAGGGCAATATAATTTTCTACAGATCTGTTCCATATAAACAGCTTTGCCCATGAAGTCATTGTTGGTTTCTCCTTTTGTTAATCGCGACTTGGTTGTATCTCCTTCAATTGACTTGGATTTAGTTGTATCTCTATAGTATTCTTCCCCTTCTGCTCCGTTTGATTCACATTCTCTCTATTTTTCCGCTCACCATCAGTTTAGTTGATTGGACTCAAGCTTAGGGTTCGTGTGAACTCAGCTGCCAGTTGTACAATCCCAGAAATTTGTTGTGATTTCTCAGTCTTCTTAGGAACACACTCTATTGTGCCAGATTTGCTTACGTTTTTGGCTGAAATTGACAAAGATTCAATTTCCTTCGAACATTGTTCCATTAGTGTTGATTCCATCAGAATTTGCATTGTAGTAGATTTGTCCGCCGATAATCTCGCACTCATCAAACTTCCAAAAACAGTTACTACTGGTTGTTTCTTGGCTGAATACATACGGAGATACTTAAAGTTGGCATGATTTTTCATTTAGACACCTGAATTTAGGCGTGTTCCTAATAAGCACGTACATTACACGAACTTTGCTCCAATTAAACACTCTTTTGACAATTAGCGACAAGGTGTGTGCAATACACTCTCTGCTGATGTGGCCAATAGCAAAAAAAATCAGTGTTCTTGGTGTTCTTCACTATCTTCATGTGTGTTCTTGTTCCAACCAAGATTTTAATCCAAACTTTTAAGAGCAACTCCTCCAAATTTGTTATAACTTTAGCTAATGATTCCCCACGATGACCCGAAGGCAACCCCAACATTAATTTCACAAACATTCATCAACTCAAATAACCCATTTTAAACCTTCAAGCTTTTTAAAGACCCCATAAATGGTGTTTTGATTTGAAATGAAGAACTCGGACTCATTTCAATTTTGATCAACAGGGGGTTGCTTCAAATCTTTTTTTAGACAATCAATTCCATTCGGCTATATCATCAAAAACAAAAAGGGCATGGATTAGTAGTCTTGTTACCCGCTATGAGGAGTTCGAAGAGGATGATTAGATGGTGTAGAAGAGTAAACCGGTTTCACAGCCTCCTTATTTTCCTCTTTTATCATTTCAACAGATGCATCAACTTCAAGGTTGATGAGAAAGTGTTCCAATTCTTGAACTTGGTCAAAGACAGAATTTTCCCATTTGTCATTGAAGTTGCAGAATCAGTCACAGTCCAAAAAAATCCAAGATTTTTCTTAGGCTGAGAAATTGAAGAGATGGTGGAAAATTGTAACTGTTCTCCATTGTAGTCCAAAATTTGGGAGGTTTAGTCAATTGAGTTTTGGAGCATTGCTAATAAGAGGTGAAGTGAGAGTTGCAATTAGGAGTATTATTGTCACGATCCGTCTCCGGGTTGTGATGGCGTTTGTCGTGGAACCAGGATAGCCAACCGCTACAACAATACTCAATTAATTTACTAGAGAAATTTACTCATTATTGGCTCAACTCATAGAAATACAGAAATTTTAATCATTTAAAACAGTCTAATAGAAGAAAATAGGCTCCAACAATCAATCTAGGATCTGGAGTCACGCAGTCATGAGCTACTAACATGAAAATAAATGAGAAATAATACTGAAGTCTTAAGTTTCCAATTTCTAATACATGAGGGAAAATAAGGAAAGGAGGGACGGGACAGCAAACGCCAACTGCTACCTCGTCGGCTCTGAGGGATAAGCTGCTATCACCGATCCGCGTCAAATCTTGGTGCACCTGGATCTGCACACACAGTGTGCAGGTAAGNTGAAAATTCCAGAAATAACCGAGAATATCAGTGACAATCATGTTATGTAAATGACCTTGGAAAACATAGTAAAAATCCAGGAATAACAAATGAATGCCATGTATGTAGTATGCAGCTCTCACAGGTGGTCCTCTCGGTACACATAGTTGGCCATTGGCCCAGGGAAATCCATCCCGTAACATGTACGACGTGGTGACTCAGTCACTAAGTACCGAGGGAGCAGGCCAATTCAGCCTTTCGGAGAAATCCATCTCCGGGATATCATACTCATCCATAATCTGTACCAGGGAAATCCATCCCTCCATATCTCATAAACAGTATCTGTGCCAGGGAAATCCATCCCTCTATATCTCATATCTCGGACAAATCCATGTCCAGGGAAATCCATCCCTCAATATCTCATATCTCGGACAAATCCATGTCCAGGGAAATCCATCCCTCAATAACTGTGCGCTCACTGGGGGTGTAAAGACTCCGGAGGGGCCGCCAAGGATATGGCCCAAGCGCTATATATATATCAAGCCCACGAAGGGTATATCATCTCAACATTTGGCTCTAGGCCCATACTCAGTCAGAATTACCAGTCTCCTCACAACACTCTCATTATGTAAACAGTCCAAACATGGCAATGCATGATAAATCAATGATTTCTGAGACTCAAATATGAATACATGTGTAATAACAGGACTGAGCATGCACAAGTAAGGTTCACAATAGAAACAACGGTAACGGGCCATTTCTTGTCTCCACATATAGACATGAAGTCTTATCATTTATACTTGTTATGTTTTCTTTCAGATCCTACGCATCAATGGCCTTCACAGTACCGATATCATGGTGGAACAACAGTTAAACCGTGCATGGGAATAGCCGGGCCACAACAAAACAACCAACACTCATATGCCCGTCACTTGGCGAGTGTATCATAGTAAATATCATCAATTAGCATGTACATTGGGGTTTTGAACCCCTCAGTTCCAAGGTTGAAGCCGTTACTTACCTCGAAACCGGCTAAACACTACTCCGCCGGGCCCTTTCCTCGAGAATTGGCCTCCAAACGCTCTGAATCTACCAATAATCAATTACATAGTGTTACAATGTGCTAAGGAAAAATTCCCAAACAAAATCTAGCAAAACTACTAAAAATCCCGAATTCGGTCAAAACCCGGCCCTCGGGCCCACGTCTCGAAAGTCAGAAATTTTCACAACACTAGGTTCCTTGTCTTTTCCCGAGTCTAACCATACCAAGAACAGGAAAATCGGACCTCAAATGGTCCTCCAATTCCCCCATTCTTCTTCTCTTAAACCCAAGCCCTAACCACCATTTTTCTACTGTTTTTACCAAATATTTCAACCTAAAATCGTTCTTAATGCACAATATAACGACTTTTGAGTCCAAGAAACATACCTCCTTGAAGAAACAACGAAATCCCTCTTCAAACCCCTTCAATACCTCCAACCCGTGCGTAAAAATGGTGAAAGAAGACAAATTTCGCGAAGGCTGCCTTTTATAGGTTCTGCCCAGGCATTTCCGCAATAGCGATGCCTTTCTCGCACCTGCGACTCCGCAGGGGCGACTTATCAAACGCTCCTGCGAATTCTCACCTAATTTCCCAGCTCCCGCACCCGCGATACTCTTCCCGTGCCTGCGACATCACAGGTGCAGACCTCCATCCGCTCTTGCGACCTCTTTCGCACTTGCGGCTTCTTTATTGCAACAACGGGCCCGCAGGGGCGACATATTGACCGCACCAACAGTTCTTCATTTAAAACCAGAGCCAGCGCCAGCGACCCCATCCCCCGCACCTGCGACCTCATAGGTGCGATCTTCATTCCGCCCTAGCGACCTAACCTCGCACCTGCACCATCCTTCTCGCACCTGCGATATCCGCACCTGCGGCCCAAGCATCGCAGGTGCGATCGCACCAACAACAGCAGCTTCAGCTGCATATTTAGGTTCCAACTTTCCGTTTAACACCCAAATTCAAGCCCGAGCCCCTCGGGACCCCAACCAAACATACGAACATATCAAACATGGTTATTCAAACTTTGTCGAGCCATTAAAACACCAAAAACAACATCAAAACCAATAATTCTCATCCAATTCAAGCCTATGATTTCCAAAAACATCTGAAACACGCATTTGATCAAAAACCCAACCAAACCATCTCCGAATGACCTGACATTTTGCGGGCAAGTCAAAAATGACATAACGATGCTACAGCAACTCTCAGAATCCCATTCCGACCCTCGTATCAAAATCTCACCTATCAACCGGAATTCACCAAGATACTAACTTCGCCAATTCAAGCCTAATTCTGCACCGGGCATCCTAAAAATATTTTGAACACACTCCTAAGTCCCAATTCACCTAACGAAGCTATCCGAACCATAAAACCCGCATTCCGAGGTCGTTTACCAATAAGTCAACTCCAGGTTGACTTTTCCAACTCTAAAGCTCTTGTTAGAGACTAAGTGTCTCAATCGACTCTATTTTCACTTCGAACCCGAACCAACCAACCCCAACACTTCACGAACAGTCTAACCGAGATACTACAAGACATAAATAAGGGAATAGATGCGTATACCGCGTAATGACGGATCGGGTCATTACATTCTCCCCCTCTTAAAAGCTATGTCGATCCTTGATCAACTTTACCTTCTCTAACGCATCCTGAACCAAGTGTGGGCCTAACAACCTAGCCTCGCCGGGCTGGAACCAACCAACCGGAGATCTACACCTCCTACCATATAAAGCCTCATACGGGGCCATCTGAATACTGGACTGGTAGCTATTATTGTATGCAAACTCCGCCAAAGGCAGAAACCGATCCCACGGACCACCGAAATCAATCACACAAGCACGCAACATGTCCTTCAAGATCTGGATAGTCCTCTCCGACTGGCCGTCGGTCTGTGGGTGAAATGTTGTACTCATCTATACCTGCGTGCCCATACCTCTCTGTAAAGACCTCCAAAACTAAGACGAAAACTGAGTACCCCTATCGGATATGATGGAAACTGGAACCCCATGCAATCTAACAATCTCCCTGATGTAAATATCCGCTAACTTTTCCGAAGTATAAGTAGTACTGACTGGAATGAAGTGTGTCGACTTGGTCAGTCGATCTACAATGACCCAAATAGCATCAAATCCCTTCTGTCCGTGGGAGCCCAACTACGAAGTCCATGGTAATCCGCTCCCACTTCCACACTGGAATAGCCATCTCCTGAAGCAACCCACCTGGCATCTGGTGCTCATGCTTGACCTGCTGACAGTTGAAACACTGAGCCACATACCCCACAATATCTTTCTTTATCCTCCTCCACCAATACTTCTATCTCAAATCCTGATACATCTTCGCGGCACCCGGATGGATGGAATAACGCGAACTATGAGCCTCTGCC
>MDKH01076197.1:0-14374 GCA_005239495.1 Nicotiana undulata | reverse complement strand
TGTTGTGCAGATCCCGCATCCGGACCCAGTGGACCGCATTGAGGGAGTCACTTTCAGTCCACCCAGAGCTTCAAGGTATACCCGCTGGCGTTCGTGGGCCTTGGTGTCTCTACCACATTTGTATTTCCTCATTGTCTTGCCTTTTTCTTCTAGTACCAAGACAATTATGTATTTCTTTCAGACTTTGTATTTAGCACTCAGTTAGTTAGTTCGTGAGGTTGTGACATCCCGGTTTTGGAATATTTGTGATGTTGTTACCTTTTTCATTTCATATTTCGTTTTGGGAATATTATTACTTTTCTGCTGTAAAAACTTTTGAAGTAATTTGGAAATGTTCGGTAAAGGCTGAAAGTTAAGGAAAATGAGATATTCCAGTAGGGATTGGAAGTTTATTGGCTTTATAACTGTTACGTTGTTTTTATAAAATGTCAAAGTGTTGTGTACGTTGGCTTGTCTAGAGGGTTCAACGTTAGACGCAGTCACGGTCTGAAAGGTGGGATTTCGGATCGTGACAATTTGTCTTAGCAAAAAATTACGAAAAATGGCATATAATGGTGTTAACAACACACACAATCTTGAGGCCCAAGGGAACCAGCCTCATCACAAGGATTCAGTCAGTGACACCCGCAATGAGGGAAGGATGCTACGCCAGTCCACAACAGGCGGTACCCGCAATATGTTCGGGAGCCAACTCCCGATGATGCTAAAGAGGAGCATGTCGTTGAAGCGGTAAGGGTCATGCAAGAGCAATAAGTAGTCATTCTAGGCCATCTTACACTGCATGTTACGGTTATGATTGAGTTGAAGCAGGCATTGTGGGGGTCTTCCAATAACACGAATTGACGAGGTCCAGTTCCTTGCAGTGCTCTCATGAATCAAACAATGCAAAGGGTCGACAACAACACCTCGATGGGAGAGGTTGGCTTTGATGGGGCTGGGGGGAGCGGATCCAGCCCCAACAACGAGAACGATCCCTTCAAGAGTGAACTCTTACGATTTATGAGGAAAGTGAACGCCCGCATAGACCAAATCCCGGGTGCACCACCGGTGCTGAAAGAACTAGACTCAAAGAAGTATACTCAGTTGCCGTACAAACCAAGCGCGACACCAGAATTAATTCCCAAGCGGTTTAAAATGCTTGACGTGCCGAAGTATGATGAAACTTCAGACTCTTAGAAGCATATTACCACCTATACAACGGCGGTAAAGGGGAACGATTTAGCTCCCCACAAGGTTGAATCTATTTTGCTGAAGAAATTCGGAGAGACTCTTACGAGGGAAGCCTTGACTCGGTATTCGCTGTTACCCGAGCATTTCATAGATTCCTTTGAGATGCTCGCGAGCTCTTTTATTAAGGCCCATGCGGGGGTCAAAAAGGTGCAGGCCCGAAAGGCCTACATATTAAGAATTGCACAAGGGGAGTCCGAGTTGATGCAGGAATTCGTCACCCAGTTCCAAAAGGAGAGGATGTTGCTCTCGGTTGTTCAGGATGAATGGGCGGCGGAAGCATTCACCAAGGGTCTGAATCCGAGAAGTTCATACGCTCCTCAAAAATTGAAGAAAAGCTTGCTTGAGTTCCACGCGACAAGCTGTATGGATGTCCACAACTGGTACGAATCTAAGATAAGGATTGAAGAAGATCAGATTGGCTTCCCGTCATCGGCAAAGGGACGGGAGAAGAATAAAGAAAAGTCAAAAATGACGTAGACATATAATCTTCTAGGGGCCGGTTTTTGCCCTACGAACGGGCCGAAGAATGGGTCATAGGTCTTTGCTCAGCAGACAGGTTCGGAATTGATCGTGATCGGAACAACAGATCTTTGCAGGACAAAGAAACATCAGGTACACGAGATCCTTCATACCCTATGCTATCAGAATACAACTTCAACGTCCGTGTAGTAGAGTTGGTATCGGCTATGAAGAACATTAAAGAAGCGCGTTCCCGGAGCCGATGAGGTCCGGTCCTAGCCAAAGGGATCACAATTTGTGGTACGACTCTATTTAAAGTGGTGGACGGTGATATGGGATATAATATTATTCTGGGAAGACTGTGGTTGCACGAGATGAAATCTGTAAAATCAACGTATCATCACTTGCCAAAATTCCCAATACCCAAAGGAGTCAAACATATAAGAGGCGATTAACCAATGGCAAGAGACATGAATGCGATTTCGGTCTCCAGTAGTAAAGGGAAGGAGCATGCGACATAGCAATTACAGGAACCAGTGCCTGCTCCCGAATCGAGAAATGTTATCTAGGGGGAAGAAGCATTGAAATCTTATAGGTGCCGAGACGGATGCAACAAAATCCACAGCGGAAGAGCTCGGGCAAGTTGCATTGTTTGAAAAGTTCTTAGAAAGGAAGTTACACTTGGGGAAAGGACTGCACCTTGAGCTCAGGTCTGGCTTTATTGAATTTCTTAACATAATGTCGATTGTTTTACGTGGTCGCATACGAACGTGACAGGTATCCCGACGGAAGTGACCGTACACAAGCTAATCTTGGATCCCAACATCCCTCTGATAAGACAAAAGAAATGCCTTATTGCGGAGGCCAGGAATAAATTCGTCAAAGAAGAGGTATGTCGCCTACTTGATATTGGTTCGATCTGAGATGTAAAGTATCCAGACTGGGTAGCTAATGTAGTAGTTTCTAAGAAGAACAATAAATTTCACATGTGTGTAGATTATAAAGACTTGAATAAGGCATGCCCAAAAGAATCGTTCCCACTGCCAACCATTGATCAAATGATTGATGCGATGGCCGGGCATGAGTTAATGAGTTTCCTCGATGCTTATTCCGGGTACAACCAAATTAAGATGAATCCGGAGGATCAGGATAAAAGACTTCGTTCATAGTGAATTTTGGACATATTGCTGTAATGTGATGCCTTTCAGGCTAAAGAATGCCGGAGCCACTTATCAACAGGTCGTAAACAAGATGTTTGAAAAACAAATAGGAAAAACCATGGAAGTTTCTATAGACGATATGCTTGTTAAGTCTTTGAATGCAGGAGATCATCTTAAGCATTTTCATCCTAAGGAAGCATAACATGAAGCTTAACCCCGAGAAGTGCACATTCGAGGTCAACTCTGGCAAGTTCTTAGGATTTCTAGTATCCTAGAGGGGGATTGCGGTAAACCCTAATAAGAACAAAGTCATCGAAGACATCCCGGACTAGCTATCAAGCGTGAAAGAATTCAAAGGCTCATAGGGAGATTGGCCGATTTGAGCAGATTTATTTCCCGGTCATCAGAGAAAGGCCACCGTTTCTTCATGCTGCTCAAAAAGAAAAACAACTTCGAATGGACCCCAAAATGCCAAACAAGCTTTGAGATATTTGAAAAGATACTTGTCAAGCCCTCTGTTACTATCAAAACCGAAGGAAGGTGAAACACTGTTAGTTTACCTCGTAGTCTCAGAGGTAGCGGTAAGCGCCATTTTAGTCCGTGAGAACGAAGGCATGCAATCTCCCATTTATTACATTAGTAGAACTTTAATAGGAGCAAAAACTCGCTACCCACATTTTGAGAAGCTGGCCTTAGCTCTCATAGTCACCGCGCGGAAGCTAAGGCCTTACTTCTAATGTCACCCGATAGTTGTGGTGACCACCTTTCCCTGCGGAACATCCTCCACAAACCCGAGCTCTCGGGTAGATTGGAAAAATAGGCCGTGGAAATAGGTAGTGAATTCGACATAGAATATAAATCGAGGACTACGATTAAGTCATAAATTTTGGCCGACTTTGTGGCCGATCATTCCGGGACTGCTACCACTAGCAACCAAAGAAGCAATGATGGTGTCATAATCGACATCGGGAGTTTGGACCTTATTTACAGATGGAGCTTCCAACGTAAAGGGGTTTGGGCTTGGCATAGTATTAACCACGCTTTCGAGAGAAACCCTAAGGCAGGCCATCAAAACGGTCCCTTTAACTAACAATGAAGCTTTGATTGTAGGACTTGAATTGGCCGGGGACTAGATTTTGAGGCCATAGAAATCAAATGTGACTCCCAGCTGGTGGTAAATCAGGTCTATGGGATCTTCGAAACCAAAGAGAATCGCATGCAACAACACGTAGTGAAGGTCCAGGCTCTGCTGGCTCGATTTCTGTAGTGGTCGATTACTCATATCTCGAGGGAAAAAAATGTAGAAGCAGATGCATTAGCTAACCTCGGTTCATCAACGGAAATGAAGGGTTCGATTCCGGGACTGTAGTACAACTCATGCACTCGGTCCTGGACGCAGATAGCTACTATAAAGTAAATACGACTAATTTGGTCTGGGAATGGAGGAACACGATCATTGATTATCTCAACCACGGGAAGTTGCCCGAAGACTCCAAGGCATCCGGGGCGCTGCGCGCCAAAGCATCATGATATAGCTTCAAAGGAGGCCAACTGTACAGGAAATCTTTCCAAGGACAATGGCCCGATGCTTGGGAGCGTCCGAAGCTAATTATGTTATACGAGAATTCCACGAAGGGATATGTGGAAACCATTCGGGCGCAGATTCCTTAGTGCTAAAACTGGTAAGGGCAGGATATTATTGGCCCTGAATGGAACAAGATGCCAAAGCTTTTGTGCAAAAATGCGATAAGTGCCAACTCTACGCACCACTCGTACATCGACCAGCAGAACAATTACATTCAGTTCTATCTCTGTGGCCATTCATGAAGTGGGGAATGGATATCGTCAGACCACTATCGTTGTCCCCTATTAAGGTAAGGTTTCTAAGTGGGTTGAAGCAGGTCCTTATCATAAGATCGGCGAACGTGAACATAATTTGCAAATTTGGAATACCAAAAGAGATAGCATGCGATAATGGGCCACAATCTATAGGCGCAAAGATCACAAAGTTCCTTGAAGATTGGAAAATCAAGTGAATACGTCTTCACCCTATTATTTGAGCGCAATGGAAGCGGAATCTACGAACATAGTGATTATACAAAATCTCAAGAAGAGTTTGGAAGTGGATATAGGTAAATGGCCTGAGCAACTACTTGTAGTGGGCGTATCAAACAATGGCCAAATCGAGCACAGGAGAAACTCCTTTTTCCCTTGTGTACGGAGCAGAAGCCTTAATCCGGTGGAAGTAGGAAATCCTACCTTGAGATATTTCTAGGAAAGTGAAGAAACGAACAATGCAGCGATGTTAGTCAACTTGGAGCTACTCGATGAGCGCAGGGAATTGGCACGTATAACGATGGCAGCCCAGAAGCGGAGAATGGAAAGATATGATAATCGAAGAGCCAACCTCCATTATTTTAAAGTGGAGACTTGGTTCTAAGATAAGTAACTCAAAACACCCAGGAACTCAACGCGGGGAAGCTAGGATTGACCTGGGAAGGCCCCTATCGAGTTTCAGCAGTCACCGGGAAAGGTTCATATGAGTTGGAGAATCAGGATGGAAAAGCTGCCAAGCAACTGGAATGTGGAACACCTCAAGACATATTATTGCTGACAAACATTACCTGTAATAAAAGTATGTGCTACATTTTTTTTCTCTTTGTCCAGCTTTTGTCCCAATTGGGTTTTTCTGGCATGATTTTTAACGAGGCAACAACAGAAAACATACCACGAATAAAGTTTCAACATCATCAATAATACCTTTAATAGCAAGGCACACAAGCAAAGAACCACTCTAGAGTGGTTAGATAATCTTTGGTTCAATAGCAAAGTCCCACCGAGAAAGTGAGTTCGCTATCAAGAAAAGGTTACCCGACTATTTACAAGTGCAAACCACTAGAGGATTGTTTGATAGTCTTTTTCTTGATAGCATAAATTCCTAGGGGAAGCAACGTTTGTTACCGAGCTGAGAAATGTCTAGCAATGGATGAATTGATTTTATCATTTGAAAGATAAACAAGTACTTCAAATGTAGTGTCGTAATGAACATGAGACTTCCTCTTCAAGAGCACCGTAAACATAAGAGGTCACTCTCTTATAACAACCCTCACGATAAAGCGTTGATTTCGAAAGAACTTGTGCCCGAAATCCAAATGTTTTCTGGGGAAAAATACACTCAAGGCCTTATATAATCAGACACAAACAATAAAACTTGCGCAAAACACTTAAGAAAATAAGAATGCAAAAATCAAAACTTGCATAAATGTTCAAACGAAAAGACTCTTGAAATACTTGAGCAAAAAATGGATTTATTCACAATAAATGTGCCAAAGCGACACGGATACAAAAGTTGGAAAAGAAAGGAAAATCTAAATTGCTGCATCTCCGGAACCCAGAGGAAGAGAAGTGTCCATGCCCCCAGGGGAAGTGGGTAGATCCACCGATGGCTCAACATTTTGGCCCTAGTCAGTTTGGCCTTCAAAATCTCCGCCTTATGTTTCCTCTTCAGTTCCCCACGTTAGGGAATCAGAATCAGAAGAACCAGAAGCATCACGCCCTGCCGGGAGACCCCTTTTAGCAGCCAACTCAAGCTCACGAGCCTTAACGATTTCGGAATCAAAGTCAATGATACTCGCTTTAGCCTCTTCCAAGGTTCTTCTCCTCATGTTGTACATAACATAAGGTTTCTCAACAACAAGGGAAGTTGTTGGGCGCTTAAGTTCTTCTTTGAGTTGGGAAACCTCGGCGAAAAGGTTTTCCCGAGTGGATCTAATGGATTTGAGGCTAACATCAAGGTCACATACATTTGAGGTAAAAATCCTATTATGCTCAATAGTCTTCCTATACTTCTCCTCCAATTGGGCATGTTTCACCCTACGTATTTTAAAAGAGGGTTCTTTCCTCTATTCACTCTCTGAATTTCGATCCTCACCAATAAAGCTCTTCAGTTTTGGAGTTCAAGGCTGCCTCTTAGTTGGTCAATATTTCAGCGGTGGCAACCTCACGATCGTTTGTAGCAAGAATGGCACTACGAACTTCAGCCCATTTGGCCTTGGCCTCATCAAATTGAACCCTCACCGTACCAATCTCTTTGCTAAGGGTTTGCACTTTTTTCTCACTTTGTTGCAAACAAGTCTTCAACATAGCGACCACATCAGCTTTGGCTTCCAATCTTAAAGGCGAACAACAATTTGCTCCCGCTCGGCCAAAAGTTGATCCCATGCGGAGGTAAGTTCTTCTTTTTCCCGAATCAACCTCTGGAGGCCCTCAGAAGCAAGAAAATTGTCCTACAAAACAAGAAAGACAAACTCAGTTTATTTTCTGTCAAAGACATAAGAAATGACAAAAGACGTGAAGAGTGTACTGATGCAGCGTTGTGCATGGCATTGTTCAACAAGCACTCTCCCGAGAGAGCCCGTATCTTTTCCCAGATTTTTTAAGAAGCCAAAGGCTTCAGAGGGTTAGCAAGTTCCACCGGCCGAGATAGCAAATTGCATCCGGCGAAAACTGAAAAAGTAACGCTCCTCCTCCTTTGCAGATCTTCTGATGGGGAGCATAGTTTTGCCCTAAATTCTCATGAACTGGGGACTGGGGAGAAGAACACACTCTTCTCGGGTAGATGCGACCGGTGGAGATTATGTAGCAGTTGCTGATGGAATAGTTGGTGAAGGTGAAGATGATGTAGCAGTTGTTGGTGTTGGTGAAGATGGAGATGAAGTTGATGGTATTGAAGGGTGAGAAGTAGTTGTGGAAAACGTAGTGGTGGTTGCTCATCAACTAAAGACAGAAAGGACCAGGTACTCAGCCCCAAAATAACGGGCGAAGTGACTGGGATCCGAAAGTGGGAGTTGACATTTTCCACCATTTCATACTCCTCCTCAGAGCGTCGAGACATCGTCCTCGGTTGGTGTAACTAACTCAAAATATTGAGTGGTCTTTTGAGTTGAGGAAGGTCGTCATCTTCTATGTAGAGAAACTCCCTCATCGCTAGCTTCTCCCTCATCGTCAATCATCACAGTATCTGTGGCCAGTGATAAGTTGATATTTTATCAAATTATCTCTTCTTGATAATTAGGCTATTGTATGATTCTGTTGAGAATCTAAGGCATTTTATGAGTTTTATTGGCATATTTCAGGGATCATATGATTTGGAGAAGATACGGGGAAAAAAGTCAAAATGTGTCAAATTGGGAAAAATGGACTGATGCCAGTTATTACTCTATGCGATCGTGGAGGGTTACATGCGATCGTAGAAGTCCAAGATAAGGAAGCTATGAGAACACGGTTGAATCTGTGCGAACACGAAGAATTAAAGTCTGTTAGCACTGGTCAACTACTCTACCCGAACGCGCTTACCTGTACGTGATCGCGTAGCTTTGTAGAAGATGTGCTCCGCGATCTCGGTTCTCTCTATGCGAACAAATAACATGTTTTCTGGGCAGAAATGGAATTTCACATTTTGATCCCCAAACTATTTAATACACGGCCTAGCTTATTTGTAAGATATCTTTGGCATCTTTGGATATCTTTGGCAGCCTTGACTAGAGAACACAGGTTTTGGAGCTAGGATTCTTGCACACACACTTGGGTCTTGAAGATTTGAAGGTTTTGGTTGAGAATTTCTTACTCATTTATGCTCATTTCTTCATTTCCTTGGTTTGTATTGAATATTTAAGTGTGTAATATCTTTTCCAACACTTGAATCTTGTTTATATAAATATTCATATTTAAGGTGTGGATTAAATATCTTGTGCTTATGTAATGAACTATTTTTATTTATTATGAAGTGAGTTAATGTTTCTTTAACTATTCTTGTTCTTTAATGTTTCCAAAGGGATAAGATAAACCTAGGACTCGCCCATTTACTTCGAATTAATTTTGGGAAAGATAATTTGGGGTTGCAAAAGATTAATTAACAAGAACTTGAGGCTTTAACCCTCACTTTATAGATTCTACCTAGGGATAGGATTGAACAACTTGTAGACATATTCGAGTGTGCTTAATATCTTAATTGTTTTAAGGATAATTCAATTAGAAAGTCTTGTTAGTCTTTGGAAGAAGCTAATATAAAACTATTATCTGAGGCTACTTAATATAGACTCGCTCATATTTGTAAAATCGTGAAAAACATTGGACCGTTACTAGAGTGTAATTCCAAGTGCATCCATGCTTGTAGCCATTAATCATTTTATTTGCTTTCTAGCTTAGTTTTTATTATTGCATTTAGACATAAATATTTTCTCAAAATATTTCTAAGTGTTTGGCTTAGCATAATAAGTGACAATTCTCTTACACGCCTATTCTCCTATATATTCTTCTATGTGGGATTCGACCCCAGCTCATAGTTGGGTAAATTATATTGCATGCGACCGTGTCCATTTACTTTTTAGTAGTGGATTTGGACGACATCAGCCAATCTGGGCAGAGGGCTCGTCACCACGACTTTCAAAGACAACTCGGGGGCAGCATTCTTCGTTCTTTTATTCTTTCCCCCGGCCGTAGAGGAACGCCTTCTTTTTGGTTGCTTGTTCAGGGGACTTCGAGAAGAAGTACTTGCACCAGAAGCAAGCCCGGAGATGCCTTTCTGTGAAAAAGCTTTCTGCAATAGCCTTACCGCATCAGCAGGATCAGCCAAAACGTCCTCCTCGGGGACGACAGTTGAGCCCTGGGGTAGACCTATTCAACAGGAGAGAAGAAAAAGACAACTTTCTCATAAGAAAAGGTAAGGACATGATGAGTTAAACTTACCATGATCTTTGGCCTTTCACCCTTATTTCAGGGATTACTCTTTCCAAGAGCAGGTTTAGGGCATAGTAACGTCCAAAATTTTCTTAACCCATTGTCCAAGCCCTCAACCCTAGGAGGAACCTACCTAGTCGCCAAGGCATGTAAAGGAAGAAAAGTTAACAATGACGAGAAAAAGGATTTTTAACAAGAGTAGAAGAAAATTGTATACATACGAGTGCGATTGATGTTTCGCTATAATTCCATATTTTTAGTGCATTATTTACCTTACGTTTGGGGCTTTAATGCTAAACTATACTATATTTGTGCTTAATTGAGTCTATTTTATGTGTAGGTACGTTGAAGACGAAATTGAGAGCAAAGTAGAGATTTTATGTATATTTTATACACTACAAGAATGGAGTTATGATTATTTGATTATTGGATATACAAGGATTAAAGTTTAACATTACAAAGGAAATTAAAACAAAGAAAGGAGAACAATTGAAAAAGAACCAAAAGCATGAAACGAGAATGGGAAAAGAGTTTGAAATGTCAGGCAGCGAAAGTTGAAACAAATCAGTCAGGCGTAGCGAGCAATCTTGCTCGTGTTAGAGAAGGCGGCGCGAGAGATTAAGCTCGCGATTGAGATTGTGCCGCGAGGACTGAAGCGAGGAGGAGACGCACGGTCTACAGCGAGCGTGTTCCGCTTTTTTAAAGCCTTTTTTGTTTCCTATTTGGTTTTGGACTTGGTTATGTTGTTTGGGTCTTTTTCCTATACATATAAATAGTCATTAAACACCATTTTGGAGAAGTTTTGCTACCAGAGGCAAGAACATCACGTGGAATAACTTTTGGAGGAGAAATTCATAGAGTTCTTCATTCCTTTATCTTTTCTTTATAATTGGTTTATGCAAAATACTTGGAAAATTGTTACTACAAACATGAGTGGCTAAGCACTCTAGTTTTAGGGTTGTGGTTGACATGATTATTAACGTTTATTGATTACATCTTTGTTAATTCGGATTATCATCTTGTGGTTGTTTCTCTAATTCTAGTTTTAATTTGTGAATTGTTGTAGCTACCAATTCACCCTACTATCTATGTTATGCTTGGAAAAGCTGTGTTTAGATTAGAGTAGAATTAGAGAGAGCTTGTTTCTGAACCCATGGCTCGGTGAACGATTTCGCGGTTAGGATATGAATATACCTAACATTCTTGCTTAATTGAATACTGTATCATATTTGTTCATGATAGACTCAATACCATAGGAATATAGGATTGATATGTTGTGAACAAGCGAGTAGTATTGTGGGAACATGCTATTCATATAAATGATCCGGTTAAGTAGCAACCATAGATAATCTGGATTAACGAGTGTGATTATTGAACTTAATAGGATTGATAAACCAACCACAACCCTGGAATTTTCATCTCCTCTGAAGTAAAATCTTGTCATACACATTTGCATTCTTGATAAATTAGTTATTACTTGTTTAATTTCCGCAATAGTAGATTAATAGAAAAACATCACTCTTAAATATCTTGGACAATTAACTGATTTTAGTTTGCTTAGTTGACAATTGATCTCAGTCTATGTGGGTTCGACATCCGACTTTCGAGTCACTTTATTACTTGACAGCCACGTATACTTGCGTGTACTTGGGGAACAAACAAGTTTTTGGCGCTGTTGTCGGGGACTTAGTTATTGATTGTTTAGTTAAGTTAAGCTTTTATTCGTTATTTGTTCAAGTTTTACTTTTTTTTTAGTTTGCTTTATTTGGGATAACGCATGCTCTTATTTTGAATGCGGAGGAGTAGAAGCGCAAACAATCTCCTTCCTCTTGATCTTGAAATCGAACGAACACTTCATAGAGTGAGGAGGGAAGTTGAATCTAGAACTAGAATTGAAAGAGAATTGGACATCGTAGTTCAACCATAGCCAATAGAGATGGCAGGTAATGAAGAGCGTCCGGTGATAGAGGGTGCAAGGACCAATATGGCTCTTATGACTCAGGCGATTGTGAAGCCTGATATCATGGGTCACTTTAAACTCAAACAATATATGGTACAACTTATTCAATCCACAATTGTGGGTCTATCTCATGAAGACCCACAAAGGCATATTCAGAACTTCTTGGAAATTACAGACACTTACAGTTATCCAAACGCTTCCAAGGACTATGTCAGGCTGACATTATTTCCCTTTTCACTGCTGAGGGAATATAAGGAATGGTTACAAAAGGAGATTGCATACTCAATCCACAATTGAGCTGATCTAGTATGGAAATTCTTAATCAAGTTTTTCCCTACGAAGACGACAAAGTCGCTGAGGGGCCAGATTCTTGGGTTTCAACAACGAGATAGGGAGACTCTTCGACAAGCTTGGGAAAGATACAAGAAGCTAATTAGAGACCATCCACACCATCGTCATATTGATCAGGTGTTGGGTCACACTTTCGTTGATGGGTTGGACGAGGCATCAAAGATGAATCTTGACTCAACATGTGGGTATAGTTACATGGAAAGACCGTATAGTGAGATCCAGATCCTACTAAACAATTTCACTACTAATGATAATAATTGGCAAGGAGATGAGGAACCACGAAGAGCACTTAAACAAAAGGCAGCAGGTGTGATCGAGCTTGATGGTTTCTCAGCAATGAGGGCAGATATAACGAGATTAGCATCAGATGAATAAAATGATAATGCACCACGCACAACAGATGCAACATGTGCAACAGATGTCTACTTGCTACGAGTTATGTGGTGAAGGTCACACAAGTGACATATGCCCCGTAAATATTGAATCAATCTACTACATGGGGCAACAAGCTAGAGGGTCGATGAATCAATATGCTCAATATGGTAACACATGTAATACGAACTGGAGGAATCATCCTAACTTCTCTTGGGGTGGAAATCAGAATATCAGGCCTCAAGTGAATTACAATCATCCACCTCAACCTCTACAGCAAGCAGAAGAGAGCTTGACTGACATGATGAAAAAGCTCTTGATAGAAAATCACAAAGTTATGGCTGAGAATCAACAATTGCGCACAGAATTCAGAAATCTAGAGAGGCAGTTTCAGAAGATGGATAACAGTCAGAATACTAGACCTGCTGAAGCTCTTCCAAGCAACACAAAGAAAAATCCTCAAGTCAATGCAGTGACGCTGAGAAACGAGAGAGAGTTGGTAGAAGTGCCTAAGAAGAAAAAGGAACAGTCTAGGCTCGAAGAAGAAAGAGTGCCAAGACTTGTAGAGGTATATGAGAGAAACAAAACAGATCCTGAGCAAAAATCAGAGAGGGTGCCACCCCCTTTTTCTCAAAGATTGAGAAACAATGATAACCACATGTTTCACAAATTCCTAGATATGCTGAAGCAAATACACTTGAACATCCATTTGGTTACATGCTCCGTGAGGTCACAAAATATGCAAAATATATTAAGGACATAGTGGCAAATAAAAGGAGATTAACTGGGTTTGAGACTGTATCACTTACCGAAGAGTGCACTTCCATGATTCAACATAAGCTTCGACAAAAGCTTAAGGATCCGGGTAGTTTTACTATCCCCGCGAGGATTGGTAAATTTGATATGGGTAGAGCCTTGTGTGATTTGGGTGCAAGCATCAATCTTATGTCGTTGTCAGTGGTCAAACAATTGGGCTTAGGAGCTCCGAGACACACCACAGTGATGCTACAGTTAGTTGATAGATCTTATGTTTATCTTGAGAGGGTAATTGAGGACGTCCTGCTGCAGATTGGGAAGTTTATTTTTCCTGCAGATTTTATCATCCTAGATTACGTGGATGATGAGTTAGTTCCTACCATCTTGGGACAACCTCTTTTGGCCATTGGAGATGCAATTATCAAAGTCCGAGAAGGTAAGATGATCCTGAGGGTGGATAATGAAGAAACAGTCTTCAATGTATATCGAGTTATTCACTTACCTCGTCATTACGAGGACCTGGCCATGATTTTGGTGGTGAAGATAAATGAACTAGCAGTAGAGCCAAGGGAACTTAAAGAAGATGCACTAGGAAAGGCAATGAGGTTGTTCAATCACTTGGAACTTGAAGAAAAGGTTGAGGAGATGTTGCACATTCTGGATGCATCGTGCGAATACATAAGACAAAGAACCAAATTTGAGCCTTTGGATAGGCCAATCGGCCCACCTCCTAAACCCTCAGTTGAGGAGGCCCCAAAATTGGAACTTAAACCCTTACATCTTGATGTGCCGGAGAATTTCGGCACATTTTATACCATATTGCTTAGATTAAGGCTCGTTTCAAGAGCATTTACTCTTATTAATCGTAGAATTTTGGTATTTTGCAGTACACAAGGTGTGAACACTCAAGACCATGCAAAAGGAGGATAAAAGAAGAGAAAAGAGAAGAAAAATGGTCAAATGCGATCGCATCTTCAACATGCGAATCGCATTTCAAACCTGGGGGTCGCATACCGCAACAGAGAGTTGAGTCAAAATTAAGGAGTGAAATGCGGCCACATATGCGACCGCATATTCCAAATGCGAACCGCATTTGAATCGCATGTTCATCTGATGCCTGAAGCCACACTGCAAATGCGACGCATGAATGCGATCGCATACCTTTAATGCGGATCGCATATTCCCAAATGCGATACATCTCTGGGACCTAGGGTTTTGAGATGCGATGGAAGAAGTCAAGATGCGAACCGCATTCATGTTATGCGACAGGAATGCGATCGCATACCGCCCGTCAGGGGTATTTTTGTCTGGTTTCCACCCAAATTTTCTTCCCACTATAAAAGGATTT
>ML281115.1:42125-78697 GCA_005239495.1 Nicotiana undulata | reverse complement strand
TGCCGCAAGTCCTGGTACATCTTCGCGGCGCCCGGATGAATGGAATACCTGGAATTGTGGGCCTCCTGCAATATTAACTCACGAATGCCATCAACATCAGGAACGCATATGCGACCGTGCAACCTCAAGACTCCCTCAGCATCGACTGTGACCTGCTTGGCACGTCCGTGCCGAACCGCATCCGTAAGATCACACAAATGACGATCCTCATACTGCCTGGCACGAATGCGATCATATAATGAAGAACGAGCGACGGTATGGGCCAAAACACTTCCACCCTCAAAAACCTCCAATCTGACAAATCGATTGGCTAACGCCTGAACATCCAAAGCAAAAGGTCGCTCTCCCACTGATAGATAAGCCAACTACCCATGCTGACTGACTTCCGGATCAAGGCATCGGCCACCACGTTGGCCTTTCCTGGATAATAGAGGATAGTAATATCATAATCTTTCAGCAACTCTAACCACCTCCTCTGCCTCATATTCAACTTCTTTTGCCTAAACAAATATTGCAAACTCTTGTGATCGGTGAATACCTCACACAGTACCCCATACAAATAGTGCCTCAAAATCTTCAAGGCATGGACAATAGCTGCAAGCTCCAAATCATGGACTAGATAGTTCTTTTCGTGAATCTTCAACTGACGTGAAGCATAGGATATAACCTTCCCATCCTCCATCAACACTGCACCAAGCCCAACCATCACAATACACGGTATAAGAACCTGAACCTGTGGGCAGTACCAACACTGGTGCCGTGGTCAATGCTGTCTTGAGCTTCTGAAAGCTCGCCTCACACTACTCCGACCATCTGAACTGAGCACTCTTCTGCGTCAACTTGGTCATAGGGGATGCTATAGATGAAAACCCCTCCACGAACCGGCGATATTAGCCTGCTAGGCCCAAGAAACTCCTAATCTCTGTGGCGGAAGTGGGCCTAGGCCAATCTCTGTCTACTGAAACTTTCTTCGGATCCACATGAATACCCTCTGCCGATACCACGTGGCCCAGAAATGCCACCGAACTCAGCCAGAACTCACACTTGGAAAATTTGGCATACAGCTGACTATCCCTCAGAGTCTGAAGGAAGACTCGAAGGTGCTGCTCATGCTCCACTCAGCTGCGAGAGTATACCAAAATATCATCTATAAACACAATCACAAAGAGTCCAGATAAGGCCTGAATACCCGATTCATCAACTCCATGAAAGTTGCAGGGGCATTTGTCAACCCGGACGACATGACCAAGAACTCATAATGCCCATAACGAGTGCGAAAAGCTGTCTTAGGCACATCACAAGCCCTAATCCTCAGCTGATGATAACCAGACCTCAAGTCTATTTTAGAGAACACCGTAGCACCCTGAAGCTGATCAAATAAATCATCAATCCTCGGCAAAGGATACTTGTTCTTGACAGTAACCTTATTCAACTGCCGGTAGTCAATACACATCCTCATCGAGCCATCTTTCTTCTTCACGAACAATACTAGAGCACCCCAAGGTGAAACACTAGGCCTGATGAAGCCTTTACCCAACAAATCCTACAATTGCTCATTTAATTCCTTCAATTCTGGCGGAACCATACGATACAGGGGAATAAAAATGGGCTGAGTGCCCTCAGCTAGCTCGATACAAAAATCAATATCCTTGTAGGGTGGCATACCCGGCAGGTCAGCAGGGAATACCTCTGGAAATTCACGAACCACGGGCACAGACTCTATGGAAGAAACATCAGCACTAGAATCACGAACATAGGCCAGATAGGACAAATAACCCTTCTCGACCATACGCCGAGCCTTCATATAAGAAATAACCCTGCCAGAAGAATGACTAGGAGTCCCCCTCCACTCTAAACGAGGCACACCTGGTAAGGCCAAGTTGACTATATTGGCATGACAGTCCATGATAGCATGATATGGAGATAGCCAATCCATCCCCAATATAACGTCGAAGTCAACCATATCAAGAAGCAAAAGATCAAACCGAGTCTCCAGACCACCAATAGCTACTACGCAAGCACGATAGACTCGATCTACCACTATAGAATCACCCACCGGTGTAGACGCATACACAGCAGTACCCAAGGAGTCACGGGGCATACTCAAATAAGGGGCAAAGTATGAAGACACATAGGAGAATGTAGAACCTGGATCAAATAACACCGAAGCCTCTCGGCTGCAAACTGAAACTGTACCTGTGATAACTGCATCAGAAGCCTCAGCATCTGGACGAGCAGGAAAAGCATAACACCGGGGCTGAGCCCCTCCAACCTGTATATCTCTGGTTCTACCTGCTAAGGGCTGGCCTCTACCTCCCATGGCCTGCCCTCCACCTTATGAGTCTGACCACCACCTCTGGCACCACGACCACCACCCCTAGCTGGCTGAGGGGGTGAGGGTCCACCTGATGCGGGAACCATGGCACGGGAACCCTGATACTGAGAACCACCAAAACCTCAGGGGAAAAACCTGGAAATATGCCCCACACCACCGCAAGTGAAGCAAGATCTCGGCTGTTGAGCATAGTGACCCTAGGACTGACCCTGTCGACCAGAATGACCACCCTGATAGCTCTGAATCGGCGGTGCACTGATGGAAGCTGAAGGTGCACTGTGGGATACTTGGAGTGCCGACTGATAAGGCCTAGGGGGATGACCCCTGCCAAAATAATCTCTGCCTCCAGATGAGGCACCACTGAAATGGCCGAAATGACGAGGTGTCTTGTCAAACCCCTAACCACCACCCTGGGATAATACCATCTCAATGTGTCTGGCCACATCGGCTGCATCCTGGAAAGAGATATCACTACCCGTCTCTCTGGCCATCTGAAGCCTGATGGGCTGAGCCAGACCCTCAATAAACCTCCGAACCCTCTCCCGATCAGTGGGGAGTATCATAAGGGCATGCCTGGCCAGCGTAATAAACCTGGTCTCGTACTGAGTGACGGACATGGAGCCCTGCTGTAGACGCTCAAACTGCCTCCGAAGATCCTCTCTCTGGGTAACTGGAAGGAACTTCCCCAAGAACAACTTAGAGAACTGACCCCAAGTCAAAGGCGCAGACCCAGCTGGCCTGGTCAAACAGTAATCTCTCCACCAAGTCTTGGCGGTGCCAGAAAGACGAAATGTAGCAAAATCAACTCCATTGGTCTCCACAATGCCCATATTCCGAAGAACCTCATAACATCTGTCTAAATAATTCTGGGGATCCTCTGATGGTGCACCAGTAAATGTGGTAGTAAATAACTTGGTGAACCGATCCAATCTCCACAGAGCATCTGCGGACATGGCTGCTCCCTCAGCTGCTGGTGCCATAATACCTGACTGAACTACTCCAGCCGTCTGAGGTGCCGGAGTCTGGAACTGAGGGGTAAACTGCTCTAGCGTGTGAATAGCAAGAGTCTGGGTCCCTCCCCCAGCCTGAGATCCAAATGGTGCAGTAGGAAGAAGACCGGCCTGAGCCACGCTCTCCATGAGTCCCACTAAGCGGACTAGAGCGTCATGAAGCACTGGGTTGCAATGAACCCCTCTGGGACCTGAGTCGGTCCAACTGGGACTGTCGGAGTAGGAACCTCGCCGGCAAAGTCTACCTGTGGGTCCTCTACTGGAGCTGCTGCCCTAGCTCTGCCTCGGCCTCTAGCACAGCCTCGGCCTCGGCCCCTCGTAGGAGTTGTAATAGGAGGATCAGGATGCTGGTCGGTCGATGAGGAAGCACGCATCNGATGTGAAGTTATTCCTACTTTGCAGCCTCTAGGGGATAAGTACAGACGTCTCCGTACCGATCCCTCAGACTCTACAGAGTTTGTCCGTGAGTTGTGAGACCTAAGACCTAGGCTCTGATACCAACTTTTCACGACCCAAAATCCCACCTTCGGGCTCATGACTGCGTCTAACGTTGAACCCGCTAGACAAGCCAACGTTTGAACTGAATAAAACTTATTAACAGCAAATACGAACAAGATAATCAAGGCTTCAAAGGACCACCAATAAAACTTAACAAAATAACCCAAAATACAACACAACACTTTTCGAAATAAAACCCATAAACAAATCCCAGAACTGGTGTCACATACTCACGAACTATCTAAGAGATTACTACAAACAAAAGGTCTGAAATAAATACATAAGACTGTCATGAAATACAAGGTAAGACAAAGCTGAAAGTGGAAAGTAGAAGTTGACATCAAGGCCCACGAACGTCTGCGGGTCTACCTCGAGTCTCCTGTGTGACTGAATGAGATGCTCCGATCGTCAGTGATCTCCGGGTCCGGCTGCGTAGTCTGCACAACATAAAGAAGTGCAGGTGTAGCATCAGTACAACCGACCCCATGTACTGAGTAAGTGTCGAGCCTAACCTCGGCGAAGTAGTGACGAGGCTAGGACCAACACAACATATGTACCTGTGCAATTTTATATAATAGCAGGAAAAATGGCAACAGAAATAAGCAAGTAAGACAGATACGGGGAGAACATGCTGGGGAGATAGGGTAACAGTATGCTAGCACAGCAGTACAAGGTAATAAATGAAACGTAAAGACAAGGCAGAAATATAGCTTCTCAAACATATAATGAACAGGAAAGGCACGGCATGTCCCCTCGTGCATAACCTCACAGTCACTCGGCACGGAATGTCCCCTCGTGCATATATAATAACACTCGGCACGGAATGTCCCCTCGTGCATAACCTCACAATCACTCGGCATGGAATGTCCCCTAGTGCATAAATAATAACACTCGGCACGGAATGTCCCCTCGTGCATAACTTCACTATCACTCGGCACGAAATGTCCCCTCGTGCATAAAANGAAAGTCAACAACACGAAGTCTCAAGTGCATGGAAATATTCAATACAATTCTATTGTTCCGGCAAGGAGAAATCATCATTTACAACATCAACAAATGCCCGACAAGGGTCTCTGTTATAACCAACCTCACATCAGAATTACAATTTCATCAATGTAAGCCTCAACTGAAATAAATCACTCAATAAATCTTCACGTCATGAAACAACATCAAGTATCACTTTTAATTCATAATTTACTCATAGTGTGGGGAATATTAAGAACATAGCAAATTTCATCACAATTGACTCACAGGCATACTTGACCGCAATGCATAGGCACTCGTCACCATGCCTATACGTTGTACATGAGTTACACATAGCAAATAAGACTCTATACCTAATCCCTCAAGCTGAGGTTAAGCCAAACACTTACCTTTGCTCCAAAAATTGCAAGTCAAGCCTCAATCACAACCTTTCCTCTCCAATACAACTCTGAATCGGCGATATTTAGACATAATGGATTTATTAACATCAATANTGCAAGTCAAGCCTCAATCACAGCCTTTCCTCTCGAATCCAACTCCGAATCGGGGATATCTAGACATAATGGATTTATTAACATCAATAAGTACCCAATAAATCAAATTCTAAGCCAAGTTATGCATTTCCTACTATTCTTCCAAGAATACTAAAATTCGAGCCCGGGCACACACGTTTAGATTTTCGAAAATTCATGAAGGAATCAATTACCCGGAGTCTAAGGATCGAAGTTATGTAATTTAATCAAGAATTTAAGGCCTAACATGGAAAATCACTAAATCCCAAAAAACCGTAAAGTCTACTACCTAATTCTATAATTTTTTTGATGATTTAATAGTGTATTTAACTAAGAATTAGTGTTAGAATTAGAGGTTTTATGGGTTTTAACTTACCTCTTAGTGGGTGGTCGTGGAAGGTGTTTTCCCACGCTTGGTTGTCCTCTAATGGTGGTTGAAGATGGGTGAAAGTGAAGAAAACCCGAAATTTTAGAGTATTTAAGTGGCCTGCCAACAGGGGTTTCCGCACCTGCGACCATAGGACCGCAGGTGCGGTCTCGCACCTGCGGAAAAAGACCGCAATTTCGGAAAAGGGCCTGGGACCCTGGGCTTGCACCTGCGGGGTTGGGAGCCGCACTAGCGATCCCGCTCCTGCGCAATTTTGGTCGCCCCTGCGGAAAAGTCGTACCTGCGATGGCCTAGACCGCACCTGCGGCCTGAGTCTCGTGCCTGCGGACTTTGGGCAAGGGGCTGGGGATCGCACCTGCGAGGCTGGGACCGCAGGGGTGGTCCCGCACCTGCGGTCACACCAGCTGTTGTGCACCAGTAGTGGTTTTTACTGGTTTTTGGCCTCGCGCGGGGTCCGGGAGGCACCTGGGCCCACCCGAGCCCCCGTCCAAAAATACCAACAAGTCCCAAACCATAAAACGGACTTGCTCGAGCTCACGGAACACTCAATACAACGCTAAAACTCAAAATCACCCTCCAAAACCCCTGAATTCGAAACTTAAGAACGTTGAAATTCTAGAATTCACTTTAACGCGCCGAACCGGCCTAAACCACTCGGAATGACTTCAAATTTTTCAGACAAGTTATAAATGACATAACAGAACTATTCCCGGTCTCGGAATTTCATTCGGACCTCGGGAACATAAAATCACATTTCAAGCCAAATTTCAAATTCTTTAAAAATCCTCAAAACTTCATTAACTCCAATTTTCTCATTTTGATCCAAAACCCGTCAAATCAAGCCCGTTTAACACCAAATTCAACAGATAGGACAAATAATATATAACAAACCTGTTCCGGGCTCCGGAACCGCAATACGGGCGCGGTAACACGGTTTTCACATAATTATTCATTTTCAAAAGCCTTTATTATTTTCAGAAAATAATTTTCTTTAAAAATTCATTTCTCGGTTTTGTGACCTCGGGATTCGATTCCGGGCATACGCCCAGGTCCCATATTTTCCTACGGACCCTCCGGGACCATCACATCGCGGTATGGATCCGTTTACCAAAAATGTTGACCAAAGTCAACTTTATTCAATTATTCAATTCAAAAATCCCATTTTATCAAATTTTCACATGGAAGTTTCCCGGCTACCTGCCTGGGTTGCGCACGCATATCGAGGTGAGATTAACGGAGGCTTTCGAGGCCTCGAAACACAGATTTAGCAGAAATTACTTAGGATGACTTTTTGGGTCATCACATCAAGTTTTTACTTCATCAACATCACTTCTTACAAATAATATAACAATCTTTCTTAAATTTATTTTTTGAAAGGTCTAATTGTTGAGGCTTGATGGGTTGTAGAAAATGGAGATGAATCTGGAGTTATGAAGACTGTTTCAATTAGTTTTTTCGGTTAATAAGAAATAAGAAATCAAACAAAAAAGGTAACTCAGAGATAAAACTTTGATGCAATGGTTTCGTGAATTATAAGGTTATACGGTAAGGTAACCTGCCTATAGATTTACTAAAGAACTGAGTTTTGAAAGCATTAGTCACAAGGTCTAGTATGAACAAGTATTAGTTTACTGAAATCAAGGAATTGAAAGTTATATTCATGATGACTTTGCCCAGCAGAACCTGGTGGATAATTCATTCCACTTGTTTTAAATTAGAACATTTATACTAATTCTTTTGGAACATCCATAGTCACTATGACATGGTAAATAACGTGAATATTATATCACCCAAAAGCATGTAGTGATGTCAAGATCTCTAATAGAACTGAAATTCACAATGCATGTTTATTTTTGCAGCTACAGTATCTTCTTTTATAACAACGATTTGTGGTTACAGTACATTTAATCACTTCATGCTATATTGTTGTAACTTTCTCATCTTAGAAAGCTTTTGGCTTCCATTTTGTAGAGTAATAAGCACTTTTGTGGCTCATTTTTTTCCACAACAATGAACTCTCCTCGTTATTTCTCAATGAGGCAATAACATATTCATGTGAGCAATTCTAAAGGTAAGTGCTCAAATTTCTAATATCTGCTCCTTTGATTTTTATCATAAGAGAATTATATTTTTTTCCCTTAACCTCTTTGTTATGGTGGTCTATTTTTCTTTTATAATATTTCTTAAGTGAATATAAAGACTTGAAAGTTGCATAGCTAAGAAATATTTTTCTTTTTATTAAAAAGTTAAGTCATCAACAAAGTAAATAATTCCTCATTTATACATAAGTTTCAAGGCTAATTTGATTTTGGTACTAATCTAATTACGAACAAGTTAGAAAAGAACACACATTACAGAGACAGAATATGGTTGGAAAAGTTTGGTTGTGGAGGTTGTCACGTAAACACGATTGAAAGATACTCTATCATCCTTGTGTTAGATGTTTAGACATCATAGACTTTTGACTGCCGCCTAAGAGAGCAACCACCCCTAGGAAATTGAATTCTTGTTCGTTCATTAAAATGGTACATTTTTTCAAATTCTTTAACGAATGTTTGATTGATTTTTTTGCCCTTAAAGACAGTGCAGATCATATAGGAGATCAAGTTGTTACAGTGAATCACAAAAACCAACACTGCTCAAATTTAGTACTAATTCTTATATGCTTCCTATCTGTATAGGAATTTTATATTTGAGATTGACTATTTATTTGAATCAAGTTTTTATCTTGTGCTATAGGTTTGCCTCTATGAACATGGTTGGAATATGTTTTATTTATGTATTATGTGATCAAAGGTCTGCCATATGTGGCTGTATCATAGTGTTTGGTTTGTATCTCAATTTGTGTTGTCAAATAGTTGTCTGTGTTATTTTTAGGAAATGCTTATCTAATATTATACTGCTAGCTTTTTCCAATTGTTTATGATCAACTTATTTATATGATTAAATTTGTGTTAAGTTGATTAATAACTATAGTAATAAAACTATCTGCTATTATACTGCTAGCTTTTTTCAATTGTTTCTAATTAGCTTGTTTATACGATTAAACTTGTGCTAAGTTGATCTATAATCGTAGTAAAAAAATTAAGTTGTCTGATACGTCTATGGTACTGTGTGTGTCATTGAAAAGGAGAACTAAAAAAGTTTGCTTTCTGGTGCATTTCTAGACTAACTAAAGGATCAAACTTTTCTGTCCTACAACAACAACGTCTCAGTAAAATCTCACAAAGTGGGATATGCGAAGGGTAGTATGTACGATGACCTTACCCCTACCCGATGGGGAAGATATGTTATTTTCGATACCTAGCTGGCCTGAGTAGCACAATTCTGCGGATTAGTGAATTTTGGTTTAACGAACATTCTCTTTTATTTGTTTGTTTCCTTACTTGATCAGGACATAATGAATGAAATGTTGACTAATTGTGAGTTTTGTTAAATGATTTTTTTTCAATGTTTTCTCTGTTGTTGGGATTAATTTTAATTGGCTGAAGTTGGCAGCTCCTTTCAGAATATATTTTACATATAGAATTACTAATTTGTTAACATGATTTCATCTTTTGATATACATTTATTATTATTTCAGGTTATACACTAATGATGTCCAAACGTTTAACATTCGGAAGATTTTAATATAATGAAGAATTTCGAATATCTATTGAGGACTCATGTATCTATTATTTTGTTATTGTAGGCATTCAATATGATTAGCTGTAATGATATTAGTTATTTATTAAACAATGTAATTTAATCTTTTATGTCATTGGTACATTAATAATATAGGTTAGTACTTTTTTGTCTAAATTTAATGAAATAATAAGTTTTATGTGAATTATTTATAGTATTTGCAAATTCAAAGATAGTTTTAATGAAAATTAAAAGGTTGTTAAACTGTACCTTTCATCTGCCGCTAAAAGGGTTATTATTTCTCGATAATTTAATTGTAATTATAGATAATAAAAATAAATATAGTGCAAACTTAATTACTTTTCGCATGAATTTAGCAACCATTATAATAGTCGTTAAAGTATGTAATTTTAGAGGCAGTTTAATTTGATTTGCCGGCAATAAAAATAGGCGCTAAAAGAGCAACTAAACATTCTAGAAATGGAGTTAGCATCCATCATAATTGTCGCAAATAATTGTCGTTAAAGCTAATGATTTGTAGCGGCAATAAATCATACCTTTTACCAGCTTTTGTGAGAATGACCGCTAAAGGCTTTGCCGACCCCAGCTTCAGCGGCTAAAGACCAATGGCCGGTCTAATGACTTTTTCTATTGTCGCTAAAGCCTTTTTTTGTTGTAGTGTCAATAACTACACCTGTATAAGAGAGCTATACACAAATTGTAATTGTAACANGTATGTTATACTTTGCTCATAAATATGCCCGTATCTACTTTACAGAAGGTGCCTCGATCAAAGTATGCTATATTTTTAATTCTATCCATATCCATATGTGTAAATATATATATATATATATATATATATATTTACACATATGGATATGGATAGAATTAAAAATATAGCATACTTTGATCGAGGCACCTTCTGTAAAGTAGATACGGGCATATTTATGAGCAAAGTATAACATACTTCAGTTTAACTAAGATTCTTTTAAATGTGGGTCTGTTAAAAATAATTTTCAAACATATTCAAGATCATAGGCTGCAATATTTCGTACAGGGGAACAAGGTTGCAAGCATTTAGACCATACAACGTCAAACAAATCATCATCAACACATAATTTGTCCTTGCTACGCATTAATTTTAGGGAAGATATTTTGTACAAAACATGGTCACATAGAGTTTCTCCATAGCAACAAGAGAAAGGTTACCACAACAAGTTTAAACCCCAAGTTCATCTTTTTTTCTCCACGAACACACCAAAAACATGAGTTTCTCTTCATTCAAAATTATCAAGCTAAATATTTATATCAGAAATAAAATAAGGAATTATGAAGATTATAAAGCATTTTATAGAAGTTACAGTCACAATTGCTTAACAGTAAAGAAAGGCGTGCAAAAAAAACATAGAAAAGTAAGGCCATTTAAATTAATTCTCAAGTAAACTCTGATCAAGCCTAAAAAATTAATAGTTAAGTAAACGTTAGTCATCTCCGAATTCTTACCATTTTAGATAAATATCTTATAAGCAAGAAGAATTTTGGAGAACTATGAGTAACAAATGACTAATGAAAAAAGTTAACAACTTGGTGAAGGAGAATTTGATGCCAAACCTATTTGTTTAACAGAGAAGAACAAAGATTGATGGAGAAAGTCATGGGGCTTTGATTTTTAAAGTGAAAGAAATTTAAACATTGCAATTGTTGGGATATATATGCAAATCAGCAGTTATACCAGTAGCAGCAAAATCAACAAGCAGAAAACTCATATACCATTACACTTTTCACTATTTGAGACAAAAGCAGGATGAAAGACATTCTTGATTTTCTACGCTGTTTTTGCCGTCCATATTCTCTACTATGAAGGAACCACAACTAAATGCACACAAGGAGGTCAATAAAAGGAGTCACCAGTATAAGTTATAACTATCACCATATATACATATTAGACAGAACAAGAAAAAGTTACTAATAGAATACAAGGAAACAAGAGCCTTGTGAATTAGTCCATGTTATAATGAAGTAAAAATAAAAAGAAGCTAAAGTATATTGTACAGTACCAACGCCAAATTTCTGTTCATTTTTGGGAGTCACGTCCGAACCTCCAAAACACCAACCAAGCTCAAGCATGATCCATGACCGAAGATCGACAAGTCAAAAACCAAAATATATATTTTTGTTTTATATCTATATATATGAAACAAACTTAACTCCAAAAGCATAGGAGTAATAGCCGAAAATCAGAGAAAAAAACTTTAATCTTTGAAAATCTCTTCCTGTAATCGTTTTTCTGTAATTTGAAACGCGAACAAAAAATCGAAGAAGAATACCTAAAAGCAGAGAAGAAAATTTTCCCTTAAAACCCTAGCTTTTCACTCACTTTTTCTGTTCAATTTTAATAATTGAATTTGAACTGCCATGATTTTGAACTAGGGCTTCATCTAAACTAAAATTAACATAAAAAGGGTACAATTTCGAAACTTACATTGATGAGAAGAAACGTGAGCAATTGTTGTCAATGGAAGTGACCAGCAATTTCTCCTATACGATGAGATTGATGTCTGAACACCAGTAATTTCGCTGAGTTTTACTTGCCCTTCTAAGAGAAATAACAGTTTCACGGTGAATTTTACTTGCCCTTCTTGCAGAAATAGCAGTTTTAGTTTCTACATTTTAGGAGAAATAAGAGCTCTATTGGAGAATTAAGCGATCTGTTGGAGAAATTAGCGCTCAGTTGGAGAAATTTGCGTTCTGTCGTTGGAGAAATTTGCGCACTGATGGAGAAATTAGCGTTTTGTATGTTCTGAGGGTTTGTCCTCCTTTTTTGGGAAGGTTGGCGGATTGGGCTGGGAAAAAAAAAAGGGAAATGTTTAGCGCCACTTTATTTTCGTTAATAACGATGGGCTACCTTATATTTTAAGGGCCCAATACTATTCCCTAGTTAATATTGAGCTAACAATTAATTTCAACGACCGGAAAATTTTTTGGTTGCTATAAGTACACTTATAACGACCGAATTTTAGTCTCTTCGTTGAGAAGTGGTCGTTAAAAATCAAATTTTTTGTAGTGGACATAGCTACATATGTAGCCTAATTTCTGAATTGTCAGCAAGTCAAGTGTAAGCATCAGAGACCTGGTGGTTTGGTTCAGAGGTTAGAGATTCCTGAGTGTAAGTGGGAGCGTATCACTATGGATTTCATTGTTGGATTCCAATGGACTTAGAGGAAGTTCGATGTAGTTTGGGTCATTATGGACAGGCTGACCAAGTCAGTTCACTTCATTCCTGTGGTAGTTACGTATTCTTCAGAGTGGTTAGAAGAGAGTTATATCTGCGAGGTCGTCCGTCTTCATATTGTGCTCGTGTCTATCATGTCAAATTGAGGTACGCAGTTCACCTCGCACTTTAGGAGAGCAAGTACAACGTGAGTTGGGAACCCGGGTTGAGTTGAGCACAACGTTTCATCCTCAGACAGTCGGACATCCGAGCACACTATTCAGATATTAGAGGATATGCTCCCGCGCATGTGTTATATACTTCGGAGGGTGGTGGGATCAATTCTTTCCACTTGCAAAGTTCCTTTACAACAACAGCTACTAGTCGAGCATCTAGATGGCTCCCTATAAGGCATTATACGGTAGGCGGTGACGATCGCCAGTTGGATGGTTCAAATCGGGGAGGCTCGGTTGTTGGGTATAGATAGAGTATAGGATGCCTTGGATATGGTCAAGATTATTCAGGATCGAATTTGCAGAACTCAGTCCAGGAAGAAGAGTTATTCTGATCGTAGAGTTCATGGCATTGCATTCATGGTCGAAGAGAGAGTGTTTCTTCGGGTATCACCATGAACAATATGATGAAGTTCGAAAATAAGGGCAAGTTTAGCCCTAGGTATATCGAGCCTTTTGAGTTTTTTAAGAGAGTGGGAGAGATGGCTTACAAGCTTTCATTTCCACCATGTTTATCAGCAGTTCATCCGGTGTTCCATGTGTCCATGCTCCGGAAGTATCACGTTGATCTGTCCCGTGTATTAGATTTTAGCTCTGTCCAGCTGGACAAGGATTTGACTTATGAGGAGGATCTGATGGCTATTCTAGCTAGGCAGGTTTGTTCGTTGAGGTCGAAGAGTTATCCTTCAGTTCGAATGCAGTACAAAGGTCAGCCCGTCGAGGTAGCTATTTGAGAGTCTGAGTCGGACATGCGAAGTAGATATCCCCACCTTTTCACCAGTTCAGGTACTTTTTATATCCATTCGAGGATGTACAGTTGTTTTAGAGGTGGAGAATATGATGACCCATAGGTCATCTTATGTTTTAGAACCCAACTCTGTGTTCTGAAACCTTAAACACCTCATTTTAGCCTTCCTCAATTTGTGTGTGTAGTCCATGCGTCTTTTCGGAAATCGTTTATATTGAAGCTTGAGAAAAATATGAAATTTTGCCTTGAAATTCATTTGAGTTGACTTCGATCAATGTTTTGAGCAGACAAGCCTGTATTCGTGTTTTTACGGTCCTGGTGGGTCCTTATCGTGATTTGGGACTTAGGCGTATGCCCGGAATTGAATTGGGTAGCCCCTAGCCCAAGTTAACGCACTTTGAAGAAAATTCAAAATTTAAAGGCTTAATGAATTTGAAATGGTTTACCAGAATCACAATGTGGTCAAACGTTTCCAATTTCCAAATGTTTAAACGCGTCCGGAAGTTTCAAATTTGAAGGTTTTTGGGAAGTTTCACCAGGAGTAGAATTTTTGATATCGGCTTCATTCCGATTTCGGAAGTATGAGTAGGCCTGTAATGTCAAATGTGACTTATGTGTAAAATTTGATGTCAGACGTGATTTGATAGTTTTCAGCATCGAACATGGATGTTTCAAGTTCTAAAGTTCATTAAACTAGAATTGGGGTGCGATTCATGATTTCGATGTTATTTGATGTTTTTTGAGTCCTCGAGCAGGTATGGGTTACGTTATGGAACTCGTTGGTTTGATTGGACAGAGTCGGGGACCTGTGAAGTGTTTCGGGATGGTTTCAGACTAAGATTGGCTGAGTTGTGGTGTGTGATGACCCAAAAAGGGGGTCGTCTTATGTGAATCTAATTATGATTGTGTTTCGAGACCCCAAAAGCCTTCGTTAATCTCACCTCAATGTGCGTGCGCAGCCCGGGCGCATAGCCGGAAAGTCTTTATGTGAAAACATGATTAAGAGTTTAATTTATGATAACTTATTTAATAAAGTTGACATTGGTCAGCATTTTTGGTAAACGGACCCGGATCTGTGATCCGACGGTCCCGGAAGGTCCTTAGAAAAATATGGGACTTGGGCGTATGCCCGGAATAAAATTTCGAGGACCCAAGTCCGAGAAATGAATTTTTAAAGAAAATTATTTTATCAAAGGTATTAAAGGCTTATGAACATGAACCTTGATGTGAAACCTGTGTTGTCGGGCCCGTATTATGATTTCAGAGCGCGGAACAGGTTCAATATGTGTTATGTAAGTTATCTGTGAAATTTGGTAAGAAACGAACTTGATTTGACGGGTTTCGGACAAAAACGAGAAAATTAGAGTTAATGAAGTTTTGAGGATTTTTAAAGAATATGAAATTTGGCTTGAAATGTGATTTTATGTTACCGAGGTCCGAATGAAATTCCGAGACCGGGAATAGTTCCGTTATGTCATTTATAACTTGTCTGCAAAATTTGAAGTCATTCCGAGTAGTATAGTCTGGTTCGGCGCATTGAAGTGAATTCTAGAATTTCATGTTCTTATGTTTTGATTCAATTTGGTTTTTGGGTTGAATTCTGAGTTTCGTTGTTGTTATTCAGGTTCTGGAAGTTCGAGCGAGTCCGTATCATGAATACAAACTTGCCGGTGCTTTTGACGGGGTCCCAAGGGGCTCGGGTGTGTTTTAGACCCCCGGGAGCTAAGTTGGAAAAACCAGAATTTCTGCTATCTGGTGTCCTTCTCTGTGATCGCAGAAGGTGGGTTGCGATCGCGGAGAAGGATTTTGCTGGGCTGTTGATTGTTCTCTGTGATCGCAGCTTCCCCTTTGCGATCGCAGAGGTCTGGGTTCCACACCTTGGCGATCGCAGCCTTTTATCGCGATCGCATATAGTCGTGTCTGGGCCGGGTGAGTTTGTTCTTCGCGATCGCAGGACCTCTTCCGCGATCGCAGAGGTCTGACCAGTTGGCCTTCGCGATCGCAGGACCTCTGCCGAGATTGCAGAAGTCTGGCCAGTTGGTCTTCGCGATCACAGGACCTCTACCGCGATCGCAGAGGTCTGGCCAGTTGGCCTTCGCGATCGCATGCCGTTTGTCGCGATCGCAGTTAAGGAATCCCTGGGCAGTTTTATAAAATACGGGACTTAGCATTTTTCCTCCATTTTCATCTTCCTCCTCAAGTTTTTAGAGAGCTCTTCAAGGGACCTTCCACCACTGTTATTGAGGTAAGTAAATTCCATAGTTTTACTAGTTTCAAACATTAATTATTAGTTAAATTCACTATTAAATTATCTAAAACCATAGTATTGGGTAGTAATTTTAGGGTTCTTGAGGTTTTTTTGATTATCCGTTTTAGGCCATGAATTTAAGTAGAAATCACACCTTAATGATCCTTAGGCCATGGGTGAGTGATCCCTTCGAGAATTTTCGGAATTTGAACATGCAAGACCGGGGTTGGAATTTGGAATTCTTCAAGAATAGCGATTTCAGTAAATAACTAGAGTAATTTCCCGCAATGTGCATGCATTGATGTTATTGTATACCTTTTGGCTAGTTGCGAGTCCTCGGGTGTAGAGTTTAGAGTTTCGGGCGCAATTGTGGTCCGAGGGGTAGAATCGACACGAGGTGAGTCTCCTTTCTAACCTTGTAAGAGGGAATTGTCCCCATAGGTGATGTATAN
The DNA here is from genome assembly GCA_005239495.1 of Nicotiana undulata. Taxonomy (NCBI): domain Eukaryota; kingdom Viridiplantae; phylum Streptophyta; class Magnoliopsida; order Solanales; family Solanaceae; genus Nicotiana; species Nicotiana undulata. The sequence goes on along the minus strand of ML281115.1, from coordinate 62,454 downwards.
AGGCCCACATCATGCCTTATATGCTTTTCTCGTAATGCCTGATATGTTTTTCTTGTAATGCTTTATATGATTTATTGTGACGCCATATGTACTATGAAATTATGTTTTGCATAGTGTTATTTCTCTGAGGCTTTATGGAAAAATTGTTGAATGGCAAGGAATTTGTTGTGGAAAGTAAGTATTGAATATACATGGGATCGAGCCGTACGCCACGGCAGAGTTGAAAAGAAACTGTGAAATATATGGGATCGGGCCATACGCCACGGCAGTGCTGAAAGTAATTGAATATATATGGGATCGGGCCGTACGCCACGGTAGTGTTGAGAAGTAATTGTGATATGTATATGGGATTGGACCGTACGCCACGACAGTGTTGAGAAAATATGAAATATATGGGATCGGGTCGTACGCCACGGCAGTGTAGAAGGTACCTTATGGGAGCGGGTCGTACGCCACAGCGGATCTAAGAATTTGTGATTATTGTATCGTTCGGTGGTCTTACCCTTGAAAGTGCTTTATTGTTTAGTTCAGCAATTGTTTGGATTTCTGCTTTTGATATATATACTTGTTGCTTATTTCCCTGACATGCCTACTGTATTTCATTATATTCTATCATATGTTATTACTTTTGGACCTTAATGAGTATAGAGTCGACCTCTCGTCACTACTTCTTCTAGTTTAGGCGGGATACTCACTGGGTACATATTTATTTAATATGTACTCATGCTGCACTTTCTTTTCTTTCTGTACTTGACTGTACAGGTCCGGAGGCTGGTGCGTCTGATTATCAGGTCGGTGCTAGATATTGATAGCGTGGTCATACTTCACGGTGAGCTGCTTTCCCGGCGACTTCCTATCAGCACCCTGGAGTTCTTTTGTTATATTCTCTGTCCGTTTCATTCAGAATGAGACCCTGTATATATTGTAGTCATTGTATATTCAGTAGTTGCCCATGGCACTCGTGACACTAGTCCTGGCACACACGTGGTGTATATTTTGGGTTGTTGGTTGTACATATGTTATGCGACATGCCTATTGGTTGATTTTCCGCACTTGTAGTTTTATTTCATATCACCGCCATTATCATGTTTATATCTATTTAAAATTGGTTAAAAGATGAAATTTGCGTAACGGGGAGTGGTACACTTAGTGTTTCTACATTGGCTGGTCTAACCTCGCCGTTGGGCGCCATCGCGACCTGAATCAAGATTTGGGTCGTGACATGGTGGCTGATGTCTGGATTTGTTCTTCGTGAAAGTGAAGGGACTCAAGCATTCGCGAACAAGGATCCGTTGGCTGCTGAATTTTGAGCTAAGCAATCACGATTGGGGCATCACGTTTGCGAAGGCAAAACTTGGCCTATGGGAGTTTTAGCTTTCACATTCGAAGGGTGCAACGTGTTCGCGAAGGTTCGCCTGCTAAAGCATCGCGTTCGTGAGCTTTGAGTCTTGTTCGCGAAAGGGAGTTTTTGAGCGGGATCCGGTATTTCTTCGCGAATGCGAGGGACTTGCAGCGATCACGAAAAAGGTCGGACTAGGCACTGTTCTTTAAAAATTGGGAGCTTGGCCATTTTTCTCTCATTTCCTCCATGGAACCGACCTAGGAGCATTTTTGGAGTACATTTTCACCGTCAATCATGAGGTAAGTGATTTCTACTAGTCGTGAGTTAAATACAAGGGTTATATATGGATTTAGACATGAAAATTTGTATAAATTTGGGATTTTAAAGAAAAACCTAGAAATTGTTATTTTGGATTTTGACCACGAATTTGGGCATGGAATTGAGAATAAATTATGTATTTGAGTTCGTGATGTTATGGGTATGTTTATCTTCGAAATTGTTTGGAATCTGGGCACGTGGGCCCGAGGGTGACTTTATCGACTTTTCGAGCGGATTTGGAAATTGTTGTAAATTGGATTATAACGAGTATTTTAGTATATGTTTATGGATTTTCACATTGATTGACTCGTTTTGGCGTGATGGGCAGCAGTTAGAGTTGTTGGAAAAGCTTTGGAGTCGGTTATGGAACTTCAGAGCGAGGTAAATCTCGTTTCTAACCTTGTATGAGGGAATTAACCCCATAGGTAAATTGATTTAATATGTGCTTCTATTTGTGCGGGTTGCATACGCACGAGGTGACGAGACTCCTTGCGTAGCTACTAATTATGCTTATGCCCGGGTAGTCTAGGACCCAAATCATGTTATGCTTGGGATGTTTTCACCATACTTGATAATTTAATTGCTTAAATCTTATTAAAACATGATAAAGGAATTGTAAAAGGTTAAACTTCATTTACTTGAGTTTTGGACGGGTCACTTGACAATTAATGAGAATTGGTATTTCTATGAAAGGCTAGCCTCTTAATAATATTGAATATGTGTTTTTAATGTATTTTCTTTTCTTGTGGACCGGGCCGAATGCCTCGGTAGCAGATAGATGCATCTATGGTTTGTGTCGTTCCACTCCGAAAGTGCACAATTTATATATTTGTATGTTGGATCGGGCCGTACGATCTCGACATAATTCGTGCACAATAATTCTTTGAGTCCAATTATAATTGATATTGTTTTATTGGCTTGAGAACTTAATTTGTTAAATAATAGATATCAATTTAGGATTTACTATTAGTGAAAGAATTTCATAGTTATTTATTGTTATTTAAGCTATATTTATATAATCCATGTTTAACTTTAATTACGGTACTTTATTTTTAGCCCATAGTAAGTGTCGAAGCCGAGCCCTCGTCACTACTTTTTTGAGGTTAGACTAGATACTTACTTGGTACGTGTTGATTTACGCACTCGATCTACACTTGCTGCATATTTTGTGCAGGTACATATGTGTCTAGTGGTCTTATGGGCGGAGAGGCGCGGCAATTGCGGGGGCTTAGATGAGCTGCATCCCATGTTATGAGTTTGCAACACACATAGTCTCCAACAGAGTTATTTACATTCTCTGTCTAATTTATATTCCAGACATATGTTGTAATTTATCATATTTCCTAGTTAATGCACATGCACTTGTGACAACGGGTTTTGGGGGTTCTTACTGAATGTTTAGTATGGTAATTCACGTAATTGTCATTATGTCACCCTGTAAACTCTATTTCATACTATTTAATTTTGATTTCAAAGGAATAAAAATGATTAATAAAGTGGATCAATCATCGTTGGCTTGCTTAACGGTGGCGTTAGGCGCCATCACAGCCTAGAGTGGATTTTGGGTCGTGACAACATGGTATCAAAGCATTATGTTCACTTGGAACTTACGAGTCATGAAAAATTCTAGTAGAGTCTTGCGGATTGGTAAAGACACATTTGTACTTATCTTCGATAGAATACAACGCTGTTAGGAGCACTTCTCTTCTTGATTTCTCATCGTGTGATTTGATTCCTTCGAGTCATATGGCTTAAACTCCTTCTTATTCATCGTACGGTTTTGAGCACTCGTGTCAATTTGGCATCGAGGAGTTGCAGTGGTACTACCAACGTGGAGAAGGATGCTTCTCCCTATGCATTCGAGCAAGTTATTATCGTCTTCTTGCGAAAGGATGTTCTGTCATTTCAGCTCAGTAGCTGTATTTTCGATGGGATCGAGGCTATGCCCAGATTGCTATGATGTTCAGAAGTTGTTATCGCACAATGTTGGTGTGATGGTAGTGTGTTTGTTTATTTGTCGATGAAAGGAAAGGAAAGCAAATCGGACTATGAATGTTGAGGTTTGGGTTGATGGAGTAACGAGACTTGGTATTTTGGAGCATGGTGGAATTTTCATCTGTTATATGGTGTCATTGTCCTTGTTTGCATGTATTAAGTTCGTCGGCATTATTTTCTTCTTCAATTTGTCTTTGGGGATGTGTATTGTGAAAGGAAATTGGGGAAGGGGCCGTCAGAGATAGCGGTGTGCAGCGGTTCATAATTGAATCGGTATTTCTAATGTTGATGACTCGAGAAAGAAGATCTTTTAGGAGAGTTAATGGAAATTCATTGGTTCCGGTGCTATAGGTATGGAATTGTTTGAGGCAATATTTGGGCAGCGAAGAACGAGGAAGGGCATGGCGGTAGGTAAAGTATGAAAAGCAGAGCTCGAGTAGTTACTTAAAGAAGATGTTTTAGGCGAAGTGGGAGTGACAGAGTAGCGTATAGATTCTGAGGTAGGATAGACACATGACTTGAGAAAAGTTTAGAGTGATTTGGGGTTCATGGTAGATAGTGACTTGGTATACAGACTTAATTTGGAATGTTGGCTACTATACTGAGGAAGATTTGATATGACAGAAAAGAGTTTCCTTTATATGAAGGGGAATGCAACATGACTTCGGATTGGAATGTGTTGTCGCACTTTTGGTAGATATCAATGGGGAGTCAACGAACTTGTACAGCTGGTAAACGAGCACGGACTCAGGAGGGTTTACTGTTTTCTTAGAAATTGCACCAAGTGTAGCGTCGTTGGAAGATGTCGGCGTGGAATTTCCACAGGGGGTTATCTCCTGCGAGCATGTTAGGGTTGCGTGGTGTTGATGAAGCTTCTACAAAGAATTCTGATAGCATCCATGGAAGCTCAACATCATTAAAGGAGAAGTATGAAGCTCTGGAAGCTCCAAGAAGGCCCTTGACAATGTCTCAAACAAAACAAATTCAAGATAAGCTTAATGGGCTTCAATTTGCAATTAAAAAATGTCTTATAATAGAAGAAGAGCTCCAGCACAAGGAGGATCTTTGGGCAGAATCTTACAACCTTTTAGAGGCCCAAATTAAAGTCCAAGATGAGACGGAATGAGGCCCAAATATGCCACAAAAAAAAGGAATTTTCAGCAGCCCAAATATGCCCAAAAATAGTTTCTAGAATATATATATTTAATAGTTGTTTTAATCTATGTTGACTTACATTGGTCTAGGTGCATGTTGACTACATTGGTCTTAGTGTGCTAGTCTTCTATGCTTCTAGGGAATATAATTCTCGTTTATTGATGTCTTGATTAGCTGCTTATTTACTACTACATAAATGGGTGCTAGTCTTTCATTGTAGAGAAGAATATTGAAGATTAATATTATTATTGTGAGTTCTTTTGGACCTTTGTGAATTTTACTTTGAGGTTAACCTTGCAACCCTAACTAGTTCATAGCTTAAGGTAGTAAGATAATTTTCTTTCTTGTGATATCTTTGGTTTCTTATGATATTCTTCGAAGGCTACTAGTTTCTTTTACTAGTTATTGTCGTAAATTATTCAAACTAGAAGTCAAGATCCGAATCTAGTTGTTGATTAGCTTATCTCTAGTGAAGGAAATTTGTTCCAACCCAACTTGTTGTCATTAGGATCTTTTCAAATCTAGATTAACATAATCTCGGGGTTCTTGGATATTTCCTTGAACTTCCACATATCTAGTTAATTTTTCTTGCCTTTCTTAATTTGATTGCATTTCTTTTCTGCTTCCGCATTTCTTCAACTTATTTTCTATAAGTTCTTGGATCTCCAAACCTTTGTGTTATCAAAAAGAAACTGAGCGGTTGTATCAAGATTTCGTTCTTGATAAATCTTGGGGATTTCTGAACAAAGAAAAAAAAGTTTAAAAAAGTTACTGTCACAGTGAATAGTACACTATAAAAACAAGTAAAAAACGAAAAAAAAACTTTCAAAAATGGGAGAAACATATTGCTCTTCAAGAAATCAGATTTTTATTTGTGTTTGTTTCCAAATCAAGAGAGGAAAGAAGAAGAGGGGATCTTAGCTCTTTAAGGATAAGAAAAAAAATCAATTTTCTTACTCATTTGATCATGTTCTAAAATCCTTTTCCTTTGTTCGCGTTTTCTTTCAACTAAAAATAAATATGACATCTTTCAAGGGCACGAGAGACCCAGGCTTGTACCTTGTTTGGGAGGGGAAAGTTGAGGCTATCTTTGACTGTCAACTACTTTGAAGGTAAGAAGGTTAAGCTTGCTGTTGTCGAATTTTCCGATTATGCTTCTATTTGGTGGAAAAAGCTTACAAGGGGCTAAAAACAAGATGGAGAATCGCCCATTTCTAGTTGGATCGAGATGAAGAGAGTCATGAGGAAGAGGTTTGTAAATTCCCACTTTCAAAGAGACCCACAAGTGCATCTTAACATTGAAGCAAAGAACCATGATTGTTGATGAATACTTTAAAGCTATGGATATGGCTGTGATCCAAGCCAATTATATGGAAGAAGAAGAAGATGACATTATGGCTAGATTTCTTAATGGTTTAAATAGAGAAATAGTTGATGTAGTAGAGATACAACAATATGTAACTATAGATGAGTTAGTAGATTAGGCTGTAAATATAGAAAAGTAAAATAAAAGAAGGCAGCAAGCTAGCTCATGGAGAAGTTGGCCAAACACCAATTCGAAGAAGGCATGGCCAAAACAAGAAGTGATTTCTAGACCTCAAGAAAGACAAGGGGAAAGGTAAAGTTGATGAGAAATAGGGATGTAAAGCTTTCAATTCTAGATCCTCTAAACCTTCTAGTTCCATTCAATGTCATAAATGTCATAGAAGAGGTCATATGATGCATGAATGTCCAAATAGAAGAAATATTCTATTGAGAGAAGATGGAGGATATGAGAATGAAAAAAGTGAGGAAGAAGAGGGAGAAGTAAGTGAAAATGATATAGAACTTACTAACGATGGTTTGGTTGGATTAGTTTGGAGGATTATAGATGGAGACTATGAGGGAGAAAAAAGTGAGGATGAGGAAGAAGAGGATGTTGTGAGTGAAGATGATGTAGAGTTGCCTTTTAATGATGGTTTGGTTGGGGTAGTTAGGAGGATTATGACTATTAATTTAGGAATCAATAGTGAAGGACAAAAGGAGAATATATTTCATACTAGGTGTGGAATAAAGAGGAAAACTTGTTCTATGATTATTGATAGTGGTACTTGTGATAATGTGGTGAGTTCACACTTGGTGAACATGTTAGAGCTGGCATGCATGAAACGCCCTAAGTCCTATAGACTCCAATGGTTGAATGATAGTGGTGTACTGAAAGTCAACAAACAATGCATGATTTCCTTCAATGTTGGTAGGTATGTGGATGATGTTCTTTGTGATGTGGTCCATATGCAAGCTTGTCACATCTTGTTAGGTCGTCCGTGGCAAAATGATAGGAATGTTTTTTCATGATGGAAGAAAGAATATATATTCTCTTGAGCTTAATGGCAAGAAGTATACCCTTGCACCTTTAAGTCATTCTCAAGTATTTGAGGATCAAAAGAGATTGAGGGATATAATGGGAAAACAAAGGGGAGGAAAAACAATAAGCTTGAGGGAAAAGAAAAGAAAGAAGGCCAAGAGCTAGAAAAAAAAGAGATGGCCAAGAGAGAGATAGAGAAGGCAGCAACTTGAGCAAAGTTGTAAAAGAGGGTTTGAGTGATAAAAAGGAAAGTTTTGGTGAGCAGAAAGAGGAAAAGGAAAAGAAAAAGGAGAGTTTGTACATAAAAGCCAAAGTGTTTGAACACAAGAAAAGAGGGGATGCCCATTATATTACTTACTTACAAAGAAGTTTTAATTAATTTTGAGTTACTAACTTTTTCTTTGTCAAGTAGTGTTTCTTATCTTTTTTGCAGGATTTTGAAGATATCTTCCTCGAGGATATCCCTAATGGTCTACCACCTTTGCGTGGCATTGCGCACCAAATTGACTTTGTGTCTAGAGCACAAATTCCAAATAGGCCTGCTTATAGGAGTAATCAAGAAGAGAAAAAAGAGCTTCAAAGGCAAGTTGAGGAAATACATGAGAAAGGTTTTGTGAGAGAGAGCATGAGCCCTTGCTATGTTCCCATCCTATTGGTACCCAAAAATGATGGAACTTGGAGGATGTCCGTGGATTGTAAAGCAATCAACCAGATAACAGTAAAGTATCGTCATCCTATCTCTCGTCTTGCTGACATGATGGATCAAAAATATTTTCTAAAATTGATCTAAAAAGTTGTTACCATCATATTCGAATGAATCCTGGAGATGAATGGAAAATTGCTTTTAAGACCAAAATATGGGCTTTATGAGTGGTAGTTATGCCTTTTGGCTTGACTAATGTACTCATCACTTTCATGAGATAGATGAATCATGCTTTTAAGGATTTTCATGGGAAATTTGTGGTGGTTTATTTTGATGATATCTTGATTTATTCTAAAAATCTATATGAGCATGAGGAACACTTAAAACAAGTATTTGAAGTTCTTAGAAAGCAACACTTATTTGCTAGTCTTAAGAAGTGTACCTTTTGTGTGGATCCTGTGGTGTTCTTGGGTTTTGTGGTTAGTTCTAAAGTAGTTGAATTTGATGAAGAGAAAATCAAGGCAACGAAACAATGGTCTAAACCTAACAGTGTAATTGAAATTAGGAGTTTTTCTGGGCTTGATAGCTTTTATAGGAGATTCGTTAGAGATTTTAGCACCATTGCTGCACCTTTAACTGAAGTCATTGAGAATGATAAGGTTTTTGCATGGAGAAAAGAGTAAGATGATGATTTTAACTTGTTGAAAGAAAAAATGTGTTCTGCTAATCTTCTGCAATTACCTTATTTTTCTAAGTCTCTTGAGGTTGATGTGATGCCTCTGGAAAAAGGAATATGTGTTGTTTTGATGCAAGACTTGAAGCCCATTGCATACTTTAGTGAAAAGCAGAGTGGAGCCATATTGAACTACTCAACTTATGACAAAGAGATATAGGCTTTAGTAAGGGATTTAGCTACATGACAACATTATTTGTGGCCAAGAGAGTTTGTTGTGAAGACTGATCATGAATCCTTGCGATATTTGAATAGCCAAGGTAAGCTTAATCATCGCCATGCAAAATGGTTTGATTTTATTGAAACATTCCCATATGTGGTTCCTTACAAGCAAGGAAAGGAGAATGTGGTTGTTGATGCACTTTCAAAAAGGTATTTCTTGATTTCTTCTCTTACTTCTAAATTGGTGGGTTTTGATCAAATAAAGGAACTTTATGTAATGATTCTGATTTTGGCAAGGCTTTTGCAGAATGTAAGTTGGTTCCTTATGATAGGTTCAATCTTCAAGATGGGTTCCTTTTTAAAGAAAATAAATTGTATATTCCTAATTGCTCTTTGCGTGAATTGTTTGTTACGGAAGCACATTGTGGTAGACTCATGGGACATTTTGGAGTGCCCAAAACTTTGGATATACTTGCTGAATATTTTTATTGGCTAGGCATACGAAAGGATGTCGAAAAAGTGTGCTTTCAATATCTTGAATGTAAACAAGACAAATCAAAAGTGTTACAACATGGGCTTTATACTCCTTTACATGTCCTACTTCTCCATAGATTGATATTTCTATGGATTTTATGTTAGGACTTCCTGCAACTAAGTATAGTAAGGATAGTATATTTGTGGTGGTAGATAGATTTTCAAAAATGGCTCATTTTATTCCATGCTTGAAGACTAATGATGCATTGCATGTGGCTGATTTATTTGTGAAGGAAGTGGTTAAATTAAATGGAATACCTAAAACTATCATTAATGATAGGGATGCTAAATTTTTAAATAACTTTTGGAGAGTTCTTTGGGCGAAGTTGGGAACTAAATTACAATTTTCTACATCTTGTCACCCACAAACTGATGGGCAAACTGAAGTAGTTAATAGGACCATAGGGAATATGTTGAGAACTGTTTTAAAAGGAAAATTAACTTCTTATGAAGAACATTTTCCCATGGTAGAGTTTGCATATAACAGAACTATCCACCCTTCTACTGGTAAGTCTCCTTTTGAAATTGTTTATGGATTTAATCCCCTCACTCCCCTTGATTTGTTCCCTTTTTCTACTAATGAAATTGTTAATATTGATGGTAGGAATAAGGATCAAATGATGAAGAAGATTCATTAACATACAAAGGTTGCAATTAAACGGAAAAATTAACAAACTGCCTTAAGAAGAAACAAGGGGCGAAAATCTGTTATATTTAAGCCTAGAGATTTGGTTTGGGTGCTTTTTAGAAAGGAAAGATTTCTTGCCAAACGAAAATCCAAATCAGATCCAAGAGGAGATGGGTAATTTTAAGTCCTTGAAAGTATTGGAGACAATGCTTATAAACTTGACCTTCCTAGTGAATATCAAGTTAGTGCTACCTTCCATGTTTCTGATCTTTCCTTTTTTGATGCAGGCTCGAACTTGAGGACGAATTCTCTTCAAGAAGAGGATATGGAAGATCAACATCATTAAAGGATATGTATGAAGCTCTAGAAGCTCCAAGAAGGCCCGTGACAAGGTCTCAAACAAAAAAATTTCAAGACAAGCTTAATGGGCTTCGATAGGCAATTAGAAAGTATCTTTTAATAGAAGAAGGGCTCCAGCACAAGGAGGATCTTTGGTAAAAGTCTTAAAACTATTTGGAGGCCCAAATTAAAGTCCAAGAGGAGATGGAAGAGGCCCAAATATTCCCCAAAAAAGAGGAATTTTCAGCAGCCCAAATAAACCCAAATATTGTTTCCAGAATATATATTTAATAGTTGTTTTAATCTATGTTGACTTGGATTGGTCTGTGTATATGTTGACTACATCGGTCATAGTATGACTAGTGTTCTATGCTTCTAAGGAATACAATTCTCATTTATTGAAGTCTTGACTAGCCCTTGCTTTACTACTATATAAAGGATGATTGTCTTTCATTGTAGAGAAGAATAATGAAGATTAATATTATTATTGTGAGTTCTTTTGAACCTTTGTGAATTTTACTTTGATATTTATCTTGCAACCCTAACTAGTTCATAACTTAGGTTAGTAAGCTAATTTTCTTTCTTGTGATATCATTGGTTTCTTTTGATATTCTTCGAAGGCGACTAGTTTTTTTACTAGTTGTTGTCGTAAGTTATTCAAAGTAGAAGCCAAGATCCGAATCTAGTTGTTAATTAGCTTATCTCTAGTGAAGGCAATTGGTTCCAGACAAACATTTTGTCATTAGGATCTTGTCAAATCTTGATTAACATAATTTCGGGGTTCTTGGATCATTCCTTGAACTTCCACATATCTAGTTTATTTTTTCTTGCTATTCTTATTTCGATTGCATTTCTTTACTGCTTCCGCATTTATTCAACTTATTTTCTTTAAGTTATTTGATATATCAACCTTTGTGATATAAAATGCTACTGGCTATCCCGTTAGAGGTCGAATATGTGAATGTGGCTTGTGATTCAGAATGTTCATAAAATGTTTAACAGAAAGATTTCAAGAAACTTGACGAGTTGATTGTGCGAGATCATGTTAATTGAGAAGGATAAATCTTGGTGGGTTCCAAGGTTATGAAATTTATAGCTTCTAGCTAAGTAGGGGAGCCCCACCGTCTATGGTTGGAACATGTGGTTGTCTGCTTGTACGGTCTCTGGTCATCGGTGTATTGGTGGATTATTATGACTAAGGAAAGAAAACAACAAGGGTAATTCGAGCAAAGGATTTGAGGAATGTGTGCTATATTTGGAATTTTATTGATTCATGTTCAGGTTTTTGAAAAACTAAGAGTTTATGCTTCTTGTCGGTGTAATGTACAAGGAATAGAATTATGTCGGGTTCTTCTTTGATAGGGTGTTCACGTGCTGGCAACGCACTAGAGTTCGCTTATATTTGGGGCCACGTCAGAATGGGTGACTCTCAACAATCGTATTACTGAGTTCAAGTGTTTAAGTGTAGCGCCTACGTACATGGAATGATTTACGTTGTCACTGGGTATGTCGGGCAATATTGGAGGAAGGGAAGAAAAATCTTCTAATTTGCGGAAGGTCTTGCAGAACGGGTGTACAAGTGGGTGATGTTATTACGTGCGTAAGGAGAATATGAGATGGTTCGTGTGTATTGAGATGATGTGGCCTCGTGGATTGGGTCACTCGGGATGAGTGTTGTTAGGTTTTGTTATGTTTTGAATAGAGCATATTATTATTTCTAGGGCATGTACCGAGTAAGTTTGAAGAAGTGGCTCGGTTGGTAATGGTTGAATCAACACGATGGTGGCAGTAATCAGTTTCTTCAGCGTGAAGTTATACATGTAGTTTGTGGTTGTACACTTGGCTTGAGCGCTACCACAACTTGGTTGATTTGGGAGGTATTTTATTCAAATAGATTTATTGTGTAAATGGATTCTAGAAGAGTTATGGCGGTTTAGATCACGACTTAAGGTTTGTATTTTCTGCGGTTTGAGAATTCAGTTGCGTGGTGCGTTGGTTCTTCTGAAATGAGCTGAGTAAAAAGTTTTCTAGCCAAGGAAGTGTTTATTTTACCAGTAGTTCAGAATTTATGATGAGTTCTGGTAATCTAGTATAGAGGCATGATAGGTGTAATGAGCGGCATGGGGACTGGAAGTTGACGGTCACGGTTGCAATTCAGTGTTGATAGAATGTTACAAGCTCGTATGAGTAGGAGTGAATTTAGTTGTCCAGAGTAAGTTGTCATCTTCTTTAGTGTCAAATGAGGATGGTGTTCTGTGGAAGAGGTTTTGTGTATTGACTTGTAGATTTTTGATTCATTTTTAGAATTTGAACGGTTGGTGGTATGGATGTGCATATTTTGCTACCTTGTGCGGGAGGTCAAGGGTTCATATCCCAGGGGAAGATTGTATAAGCGTGAAATGATGTCACTTGATTGATGAAGATTGAAACCAAGTATGGAGATTATGATACTATCTCAAATACGAGAGTTTATGCTTGAGGGACGTTTTATTCCTTGGGGTGTCAACCGTGTGAGTTTATTCCGGATCTGACAACTCTGTTTATGTGTCATTAATAGGTCATTCTGGATCCTTGAAAAGTTATTTTCCCAGTATAGTATTATCAAAATCGGCTTGGCGTCCGTTAATAGGTTTAAATGTGGATGTGTGCTCTACACCAGGTCGGATGGGTTCATTAAGCATATAGTCTCTTATGGAGAAATCTTCGGACATTGGATGTTATTTTTGTCGTCAGATATTTCATGTAATACCCTATTGTGCCATGTGGGTTGTAAGACAAAATGATTACTCGCACATATGTTGTGGTCCCGTGCAACTGTAGTGTTATGTGAGCAGGATCGCTCTAGAGATGCAGATAGCGTATGACGCTATCCGTCTCCCCAGGATTTGTATTATGCACTTCATGTGCTTGTGGTTGATATTCAGACATTTTGTGAGTATAAGGGTTACAACTTGATGTGTGTTTTCTTAAGTTTGTCATGTGCGGTTCGGGTGGCACGCCACCACAAGTGTATTGTTTGGATCGGGTGGCATACTACCACATGTATATTGTTTGGATTGGATAGCACGATTCCATGGGTAAGTTGTGTGTATCGGGTTGCATGCCGCAACATCATCTTGTTTGGACGAGGTTGCATGCCGCAACAGTGAGATGTTAAGCACGATTCTTTATATTCAAAGAGGGTGTCTTGTTTCTTACCTCTGAGAAAGGCTCATAGTATTTGATGGCGGTTTTATTCATTACGCGGGTTGGATAGTTATTTTCTAGAGTTCTTTCATCCTTATTGTCGTGCCCCCTTTTTCTATCGCACGGGTTAGGTACAGAGAGATCGGGTTTATGACATTTTGGACAACTCCTTAAAGGAAGAGGGTTTAAGGAAGAGTCGCCACCTAACGATTTTTATGGTGCGTTAGGGCACCTAGAGTTGATTAGTCATAAACTAGTTTGCGTTACCAGAGATTGGGTAAGGGCTTGAAATTATCCCAAGGGGAAGGTGTTAGGCACCCCTCAAGATCCAAAACTGTGGGTCCCAGCCAAGAAATTTTGTGAATTTGGACGATGAATAAGTAGCAAACAAGGTTCATATAAGAGGGGATTTCAAACAGGTGTGAAAATCTTTAAAGGTTTTGGGAATACCCGGTATGTCACGCCTCGAAGAGGGGCTACACGTGGTATTAGCGCACCGGTCATCATATCCGTATTCTACCCTTCCTACCCCGTAATGGTTACTTAAAACGCGTGTGTTGGTCACGAATGCTTATTGTGTGCTATTACCTGTCCCATCCTATAAGTCCTGGAGGGTATTTAGGACTACTAATCCTACAATGTAAGTACTAGGTAGAACCCCTTAGGTTTAAAGGGCAAAATGCTAAGCGACATACATAACAAATAGGACTACACATAAGGGAACATAAAAATACAAATAAAAGCTCACAGATCCCTCCACAAGTAGACATGTAAGTAGCACGTCTCAAACACAATTAAAGTCTCAAAGATGGGAGTTTAAAACGGGAATTTTTAAATTAAAACAGTAAGCTTCAAAAGGTTATGATTTTGGAAAAAAACTTAGTAGTGAAAGCCAAAGGTTCAGTCATGACTAAGTGATTCAAAAGGATGATTGATTTTTCAGTAGTTTAGAGACAACAATAAGAATTAAGAGTGCGTAGCAGTTTAATATTTTCAATAAAAGAGAAGATAACCTTTAGAAAATCAGTAATCAGAAGCAAAGCAAGATTTTAAATAAAACAGAGTAACTTCGAACGGGGGTGGCTTAATTTGAAATCCAGTGATTCAAAAATAGAGCAACAATCAGTAGTTTAAAGGAGTTTTTAGTAAAAGAGAGTGAGTGCACAACTTCAAGAATCGATAATTTTAAAGTAAAGCAAGGATTCAAATAAACAGAGTGACTTTGTAAGAGGGAGGATTTGTTTTGAAAATCTATTAATTGTTGGGCAGACAGGAGTGAAAATAATTACACATATCAAGGTTCTCATATCTCCAGAAGAGACTGATTAGCTTTACAGATCGTTTTAAACACAAACAGGACGTAAAACGATTGATTGGGTTTTAATAAGTATTAGGCCTAAGGTTTGCCTAGGCGGGCGTATACATTGCCTATTTTTGTTTTGAGGGTGAACATGCAGCATTTAGTTCTGATTTTAAAGATATGCGGGATAGTATACCTGCAGAAGCGTTTTAAACAACTTAACCACATTTTAGCGAGATTTATCAGATTAGATACATGCTAACTAGGTGTTCAGCAAAATATAACTTGAAACAAACATGTTGACGGTAAGGTCCTAAGAACATGATATCTAATGCACACAAGGATGCCTAAAGATATGGTTTCTAAATGTAATGCTCATGAAATGCAGTAGTCGTACATTATAGTAGTTTTATCACTTGTTGTGGTTATTAACTGTGAACATGGCTTATAGAATGACATGAACATAATGGACATGCTGAAATAAAGAGCCTGTTGATACCCAAATTTTCCTCAAATTATTTTCAAACTTGCATATAAGCTTTCAAAAGTTACTCTTTGTAATAATGAGTATTTTTTCCTATTTTTCCATATTTTATTAAATGATTTTCCTGTTTGTTTAATATTTCATACTTGATTAATTATTCATAAACTATGTTATAAACAATTTCAAAATGTTTCCCAGCTCAGTATGCTACTTTAAATCATCTTTTGTCCATTAGGATTCAATTATTTTACAAATTAGCCAATTGGGTCTCATTTAATTTTAATTACAGTAATTTTACAATTATAGCCCAATTGAACATTTTGTATTATTTCAATTATAAACTTATGCATTTTTTATACTTAATATTAGTTAATTACTGTAATTTTACCTATTTAAACTTAATTTCACTTTTGTACAATTATTAGCTATTTTTTACTAATTATTTATCTATTTTTATGGGTATTTAATAATTAGCCACTTTTATCTAATATCTAGCCACATTTTTAACCCAACCCATCTGATCTTTAAATTAATTTACCCAAACCCATAACCCAAATTCACCCCAGCCCAGTCCTAAAACTAACCCGGCCCAACCCCGGATCAATCTGAGCCGTTGATCAGATTAGATCAACGGCCTATATCAACCTTTCCTTAAATAATTCCGAACTACCACCCTCCCAACCCCTCATTTTCCAAGACTGCTTCGTCTCTCTATCTCCCGTCTCTGTCTCTCTCTCTAGTCTCTCTAGTGACTTCTCACCTCTCCGTCTCCGATGTAGCTCCTCCCTTCTCCGGCCATCTCCGATCACCCTCCTTTCGACTACAAGCATCCATGAGGTCTCCTCTATCTGGCTCACTTCATCTCTGAATCCCTCGAGTGTCTGGTCCATGCCAACTCGCACCTAGGCTCCTGCTTTGGGTTGTTCTCGGCCTCTCCAGTGGGGTTTTGGACACGGCCACGCCATATCCACCATGATCCTTGAGTTTCACGGCAGGTTCTCCGATTGTCTCCGGTTTTCTTATGAAACCCTAATTTTTTCCTAACCCTCTAATATATCTGGTTATTTATTTAATGATTCAGACCTGCTTCTTTATGTTTTACACTGTTCTCAACTCAATCTTTAAAAATCTAAGACTTTAAAACGTTTTACTACCTTTTCAAATTAGGGTTTCTCGGAACCTCTTCTATGCTGGGTTTTAACTGAGTTTCTCCTTGCTTTTAAGTCTATTTTCTTCATATAGTAATGATTATGTGATTTTATCTCGTTTATGCTAAAACCCCTAATTTTCCTAGACTCCTATATGTGGTTCTGTGTACTAGCATGGCTGTCCGTCTCTCTTTGCTTGAGTTTCTGTGATTAAATTGCTTTGAATGAGTTCTACTGAGTTTTCTTAAACTAAATTATGCTTGTGACTACCTGGGTTGTTCAGACTTGCATCTTTCTTCTAGCACTTGTTTAACCTGCCCGTCTACTATGTCTGAGCATTCCTATCTATTTATATGATTGTGGCTCTAATGTGATCGATTCCGGATTCCATACTTAGAGGTTTGATTGACAGACCTTCCTTTAAACCCTCAATTTCTATTCAAATTGACTGATTCGTCTGTGGTAATGTATTCTTACTAGTTGTTTCCTTTATTAGAATATTTTTTGAGTCTAGCCTTAATTGTTTACCCTAGTATTTAATAAACCTTGATTCCTTCCTTATTTAGTCTTGTACTGATTTTACTTTACCTTATATGACTATATGTTTTATCGTTTGAATCTGAATCCCTTGACTTAAGGGAACCGTGTCTTAATTCCTACACTGATTGATTCTGCCTTCTTTTATTACCGTGCTATTGTGATTCTTACCATATTTTGCTGCTCGTTTTTCAATATAAAATTCCTAGCTTCACAAATACATACACACACAAACTTGTGTTCTTCTCTCTTATCAGTACTACTCTAAGCTCTTTCTTGTGCTTTTTCTCTTCTTTTCTTTACTCTGCTATTGTTATTGGTCGGCTTTAAGCCTATGCCAATATTGTTCGCATACTTGGCTCTTTCACTCTGTTGCTCTCTCTGGTTACTGGTATGTCCTGATTAATCTCCAAGGTTACAAACCAATGTGGCTATTACTATTTCAGTATGTTGTATTCCTAGTTGTTTTCTACCTATGCTTCTACTGTTCTACATGCAATTGATGCCTATTTTTCTTGATGATACTTGTCATACTCAACTCTTTATCTGTTTATGGTTAAGCCAGTATTTGTTATGAGTTGTACCTATTCTTGTATACATCTGTTAGGCCATTTCTATTCTTGTTCAGTATTATGTGTGAACCTTCTATCCCTAGTTCCCTAAACTTTTCATCTGTCAATATTTGACTTGCATGCTCTTCTGACTCTTACTTGCTCCTAATCTCATCTATCACAACTGTCTTCTTTTACCGTCTCCTGTTACTGTCTAAACTTGGCCATTTCTTGGTCCCCTGAACCTCTTTTATTTTGTGTACTCATGCTTAAGTGAGTTTTCATAACGTCTCTATATCTCTTGGTGTTATTAGGTGATCCATTTCCCTTTTGTCTCATTATCCTTGTGTGCAATCTTGTATTGCTGAAATGTTGATTAATGTTTCTGTCTATTTTAAGTTAATCTTTCAAAAACTAAATCTCCAGTTTTAAAAACTCTTTTCTTAAACTATGAACTTTCCTCTCTTCCTGCACATTACACTACTCCTAGAAAATTAGGTCCTACCCCCTTCGTGTGAGCATTTCCTTGAGTACCCCAGAGTACTCATGGAACTTTGACACACAAGGCTGGTAATTCCACAGTGCACTTTGTTAAAATCCTGGCAATCTTCCTGGGTGTTGGTATTAGGCAGGGATCCATTGGACCCTTTGGGAGCTTTGCCGCACCCAGGCCATTAAGGCTGTGGAACTCGAAAGGAGTGAGGCTGGGAGATTGTGTCACGACCCAAAATCCCACCTTTCAGACCGTGACTGCATCTAACATTGAACCCGCTAGACAAGGCAACATGCACAACACTTTGACATCTATAAAACAACGTAACAGTAATAAAGCCAATTAACCTTCCAACCTCTACTGGAATATCTCAATTTCCTTAACTTTCAACCTTTACCGAACATTTCCAAATCACTTCAAAAGTTTTACTTTACAGCGGAAAAGTAAAAATATTCCCAAAACGCATGATGAAATGATAAAGGTAACAACATCGCAAAATCCCAAAACCGGGGTTTCACAATCTCACGGACTATCTAAACCGAGTGCTAAATACAGAGTCTGAAAAGAAATATATAATTGTCTTGGAACTAAGAGAAAAATAAGACAATGAGGAATCCGAATGTAGGAGAGACACCAAGGCCCACGAACGCCAACGGGTATACATTGAAGCTCTGGGTGGACTAAAGGTGACTCCCTCAATGCGGGCCACTGGGTCCGGATGCGTGATCTGCACAACATTAAGAAGTGCAGTGTAGCATCAGTACAACCGACCCCATGTACTGAGTAAGTGCCGAGCCTAACCTCGGCCATAGTAGTGACGAGGCTAGACTTGACAATAATGATAACCTGTCCTAATCTACAGCAGGTAACAGGGATAATACAAGACAAGATATAAGAAATCAAGTAAGGGATACGAGAACAGTAAAGGGGAAACAAGTGAAGTGAAGCAGTCTAATTGACAGATAGANCTCTTCCTCACTATGCAATGTAATCAAATATCATGGCACGGCATCACCCTTCGTGCTTTACACTCTTCCTCACCAAACAATAACCGATAAAATGGCAAGGAGTACAGCATAGTGAAAATAAGCAGTTCAAAACACTCGGCAAGGGGAAAACATCAATTAGTAGCTCAAGAAATGCCCGGCAAGGGTCTCAGCTATAACCAATCACCTCCATCACGTACTCTACACTTGTATTATCATTCGTATCCACACTTCTCAAACTCAACAGCCAATAATTTTAATCAAGAATAAATTACCAAGTAAAGACAATCTCATAATATGCTAAACATGGAAGAAATACTGCAATTTCTATCAAAATAGACTCACGTGCATGCTAGACACACATTGCATAGGTACTCGTCACCTCACCTATGCAATGAACATGATAATCACTTAGCACATAGCAAATAATACCTATTCCCTCACCAAAGTTAGGCAAGACACTTACCTCGGTCCAAAGTATAACAATCAACCCTCTAAGACCGTCTTTCCTTTATAATCCGACTCCGAAACAACGATATCTAGGCATAATTAATTCAATAATATATAAAAACTCAATAACACAATCCCATAGCCTAGATATTCAATCTCTAGCTTTCTTCCAAAATTACCGAAATTCGACCCCGGGCCCGCTTGGTCCAAACTCGAGGTTCGGACCAAAACCCAATCACCCATAACCCCACGAGTTAAAATATATAATTTGTTTCAAGATCCGAACCCAAATTGAGGTTGAATCACCCAATTTTCCCAAAAACCCAATTTCTCACTTTGATTTCCTGTTTTTTAGGCCTAGAATCTAGTGATTAGGGAAGAAAAGTGGAAGAATTTCGTGTTAGGAATGCTTACCTATGAAGCTATGGAGGAATAGTTCTTCAAATTTCGATTAGGTGGGTTGGGGAAGAAGGAGAGTTGTGAAAAATGGGAGAAATCCCGAAATAGTTCTGTTTTTGGGTTATTAAAAATCACTGGAGGTATTTACCCTACGAGTTCGCGGAGCCAGGGCCGCGTTCGCGAAGGGTTGACTTCCTAGCCTTCCGCGTTCGCAAAGAACAAAACCACCCTGCCCCTCGACCTCACCCTAAGCCTACGCGTTCGCACCCCTAGGGACGCGTTCGTGTAGAAACACTGCCCAGTGCTCCGCGTTCGCGTCTCCCTCTACGCGTTCGCGTAGAGTAAAATCCCAGGCCTCAATAATTACCCTTCGCGTTCGCGAGCCCTTGGCCGCGTTCGCGAAGGGTATTACACCAGACACCAACAATTATCAAAAACATCAATTTTTCATGCATTTCACACCCCGTTAGCTATCCGAAACTCACCCGAGCCCTCGGGTCTCAAAACCAAAAACACACACGACTCCCAAAACATCCTACGGACTTATTCAAGCTTTTAAACCACCAAAATATCATCAAAAACATCGAATTAAACCTCAAAAC
>ML281115.1:0-41811 GCA_005239495.1 Nicotiana undulata | reverse complement strand
TTTTAATCCGAATCACGTCATTTCAAGTCCGTTTTACACCAAATTTCACAGATAAGTCACATAACATACAATAAACCTGTTTCGGGCTCCGGAACCATAATACGGGCCCGGTAACACGGTTTTCACATAATTATTCATTTTCAAAATCCTTTATTATTTTCAGAAAATAATTTTCTTTAAAAATTCATTTCTTGGTCTTGGGACCTCGGAATTCGCTTTCGGGCATACGCCCAAGTCCCAGATTTTCCTACGGACCCTCCAGGACCGTCAAATCTCGGGTCTGGGTCCGTTTACCAAAAATGTTGACCAAAGTCAACTTTATTAAATTCAAAGTTCCATTTTTTATCAAATTTTCACATAGAAGCTTCCCGACTACATGTCCAGGCTGCGCATGCATATCGAGGTGAGATTAACGGAGGCTTTCGGGGCCTCGAAACACAGATTTAGCTAGAATTACTTAGGATGACCTTTTGGGTCATCACAGATTGGGCTTGGTTGAAGGCTCCCTATAGAATAACTTCTTGTTTTTCCTTTCTTATTATTAATATAATTTATTATTCAGGTTGTAATAATTTGTAAACGAATAATTGGGGTTGGATAGTTAAAAGGGTGGGGTTATGCATGTTTAGTATAAATCTAGGTAGAAAACATGTTTAGGATTTACTTCACCTATGTGCGCAATAGAAATCCTGTTTAGGACTTATTTGCCATACATTAGTAAGTCATGTTTTAGGTTACTTTACTTCACCATCTCATCACACTCATGATCACTTAGCAAATCATGTTAACTATCAGTAATAGATTGTTACAATTACTGTCCCGCATAGAAATCCTGTTCTAGTCAAATAACTATAAGAAATAGTTGCCACAATGACACTGCCTCTGCATATACATAATTGTTGCATTTAGAAACCATGTTTCAGGGTACTCCTGTGTGCATTAGATATCCTGCCTTTAGAACTTCTTATTTGTCAAACTACAGTAGCTGAAAGCCCAATTAGCATGTTAATCTAATAATCCCATAAAATATGATTAGTCTACTTGAAACATTTTCTACAAATATATACCTTTAAAATCAGAATCCAAATATGCATGTTCACTCTTTGATATAGTTAGGCAATGTATACGACGCCTAGGAAAACTTTAGGCCTAATGCGTATTAAAATCAAATCAATTATGTTCTACTAGTTTAATCAGCCTCTTTTAACCTTTTGAACTCCGCTGCTCCCATGCTTGATTTTACCTCTCTGAAGGTCACCCTACTTCTTATTAAAACTCCTCTATATATATTTTTAACAAATCTTGAAGTCGTGCACTTACTAACTCTTAAGATTTTCTGGTTTTGCACTATTATGTTTTTAAACTATTGTGTTGTAAAGTTACTTCACTCCGCTCTAATCATGCCATTCTGAGTCCTCGCTCTGTTAACCTGCTATTTTTTTATACTATTTTACCACTCTTTTACTATAATTCTCTTTCTAACTACTACTCTCTGTTAAACTACTGCATTCTAGTCACTTCTTTTTCAAAAATAACTATATCACTGCAAACTAGGCTTTAATGATTTTCATCTGTATTTTTTTGGAAACTTTAAATCCCTGTATATTTTCTAAATCTTACCGTTAAAAACAACTGCATTTCTGAATATCAACCATTTTCTGAATTACTCATTTTAAGTTGAATTGTCTACTCCATCATTAAGTTTTCCAAATCAAACTCCTCTTATAACTCACTGTTTTACCCAAAAACTCTTCTTTTTTTAAAAAAACTCCATCTCTGAGACTCTAAGTGTGTTCGAGATGTGCCAATTGTACGTTTATCTGTGGAGGGATTTATGAGCCTTCATTTTCCCCTCTATGTGTCCCTTTATATGTGAGGTCTTACTTGTTATGCATGTCGCCTAGTATTTTATCCTTTAAACTTAGGGGTCCAGCCTAGTACTCACCTTGTAGGATTAGTAATCCCAAATACCCTCCAGGACTTATAGAATGGGACGGGTAATGGCATGCAATAAGCATTCGTAACCAACACACGCATTTAAATAATCTTTACGGGGAGGGAAGGGTAAAATACGAATATGATGACCCGTGCGCTAATACCACGTGTAGCCTCCTCGTCGAGGTGTGACATACCGGGTATTGCATTGATGTGATCCGTATTACTTTAAACCTAGGACAGTTTCTTTTCAAATGTTTATTTTTATACTTTCTCCAAAACCTTTAAAGATTTTTATGCTTGTTTGACATCCCCTCTTATATGAATCTTACTTGTTACTTGTTCACCGTCAAAATTTACAAAACTTATTGGTTGGGACCCACAGTTGTGGATCTTGAGGGGTGCCTAACACCTTTCCCTTGGGATAATTTCAAGCCCTTACCCAATCTCTGGTAACGCAAACTAGTTCATGAGTTATCAACTCTAGGTGCCCTAACGCACCATAAAAATCGTTAGGTGGAGACTCTTCCTTAAACCCTTTCTTTTAAGCAGTTGTCCAAAATGTCATAAACCCGATCTTTCCGCACCTACCTCGTGCGAGAAAAAAGGGGGCGCGACAGCATGGAGACTCTGCTGGGGATTCCTTAGGCTTATACCATTACTATTTGCTCTGTGAATTTGGACCTTTTATTTTCATTTAAATGCTTGCACCTTGTCCCTATTCCCCGTTATGTGATGTTAACTGTTTACTTTTACAAGTATTTATTTCACCTGAACGTAACTGACATATCTTCGTGTTTTCTTTGTAATCACTTTCCATTATAACTTTTGTATTTTCTTTCTTTACCGCTTTCCTCAACGTGAAAATGCATGCCTATCTATTTTAATGCTTATTATTGCATATCATGCTCCGCATTCATATTCCACTCGTGCCAAACAAAATCCTATAGCAACGTTTACAATGAGTGGTTGCGCTATTCCTATATTATCACCCCCTAAATTCGAAAAGGCATATTTACGGTAAAACTAGTCGATTAGCGGTGCAGTCGACGATTTCGTGCCTTCCTCGTTGAGTTGTCCGCTCATGGGTATCAGTCTAAAACCGCAATAGAAACCTTACTCTATTGTATGTTGCATGCATCATGGTCAAACCTAGCCAGGCTAACATGTTGTCCGCACCATAGCCTTTAAGATATCCTTGTCCAAAGTCCATTGGGTTTCCCTGAAACCCAAAAGGACGCCTTCACGTTCTGTGCATTTATTTGGAGAACTTAAATGCTCATGCTAATTATTGATGCTAAATAGTCGAGTCCGGTGGGAGTAAGGGCCTAACCTGTTTACTTTGCAAAAATGAGGCACGAGGTCCCCGGATTCAGCATGGTCACCAACATCCACCAAAAACTTCTAAATTTGTAGGAAGACTTGCACTCAAGCGACAGAACAGCAGTCAAAAAACACCTGGGCAACTTGCCCTCTCTTTTGGACATTCAGCCTAATAATATGGTGATAGAGGCTGCCACCTTATTCTGGGAGTGTGATCGGTCGATTTTTCGATTTGGGAATAATGAGATGACACCGCTGTTAGAGGAGATAGGGGGTTTAGCTGGTTTTCCCTGGGAGTCTCAAGGGTTATTGATGCCTGAAAACCGAACAGGCCGGGTTTTTCTCAAGATGATGGGACTCAAGAAGAATCCAAATTTAGTCTGCTTGGAAGACGCGTACATCCCATTTGACTATTTGTACGAGAGGTAGGGTCGTAGTCAATCTTACAGCACATACCAGGAAGAGTTCGCCCTCACCTTTCTAGGACAAATTCACCGCCGGGTATTCGTCTTCATATTCTGCTTTTTGGGATTGATGGTCTTCCCGACAAAGAAGGGGAGAATTCACACCAGATTGGCTATGGTTACCAAGACTTTGATGGAATGGATCAACGGACAGGATTTCAGCATTGTACCTATGATTGTTGCTCACATATACCGAGCTTCATGGAACTGTCAACGAGGAGCGAAACATTTTGAGGGTTGCAACATGCTACTTCAACTTTGGCTCACCGAGCATTTGCAAAGGGGTGACTACCGTCACGACATACATAGGAGAATTTGGGATGATCATATTGTTTTCCATCATCCAAAGCGTATGAACTACATCCCCGACATGTTTGCACAGCCAGAGAATGCCGATGGATGGGTTGAGTTATTGAAAAATCTGACCGGGGATCAGATCCAACGGATGTTCGGGTGGTTCCCGACCGACGAATTCATCATTCGGACCTGAGACACTCCGTTCTTGATATTGATTGGTCTTAGAGGGACATACCCATACGCCCCGATTCGCGTCATGAGGCAGAAAGGGAGGAAGCAAGTAGTCCCAAGGGTCGAGAAAATGAGTCATCTCAGGGCGGACTTCCAAAATGATGACAGCCCTCACAAGTGTCAAGCTCAGCAATTGTGTCACTGCAGGATCCGGTTGGAGGAGGATATTATCGAGCCCGACAGGTATCACACTGGTTGCTCTCCTTACTATTTGGGATGGTTGGAAGATAACTTGGAAGGGATTATTGAGCCAGGGTTCGCTCGAGGACATAGGGTCATAGATGAGAATGCCGATGCAACAACTAGGCTCAACCAGCTTCGCAAAAGGCTCCATGACTGTGAAGAAGATCATCACAAAATCCACATAGCCAACAAGAAGCTGATCAAGGAATGGAAGGAAATGGCCATCACTTCCACCCAGAGGCTAGCACACTTGGAACGAGGCATAGTTGACCTGGAGGAAAAGTTCCTTAGGAGGATCGAGACTTGTCAAAAGACCGAGGGAGCTGAAGCAGGAATTCTAGCCAAAACCTACTTGCTGCTGGGACTCCGCGAGATGGGAATGTTGATCAAGGCAAGTAGAGGTGCCGAGTCTGGGGAAGGTCCTTCTGGGACCAAATAGATAGGATTTGTCTTTACTTTGCTTTTGATGTAATAAGGCCGCTGGCCATTATGGACATTTTATATTTCGCATTCTTAGAGTCAAGTTGGATTTGTCTATTTTATTATCAATAAAATGAGGCATTTAGCATTTTAAGTTCTCCAAATTAATTTGTCGTTAGGCCTACCTCGGGCATAAAGAGGTTCCCCAACTCAGGACGCGTTTTACATTTTCGCATTACGTGTTTAAATTACCGCAAATATTCTTCATAATCTTCACTAACCTCACTACCTTTTTTGTTTATTCCCCTTTTATAAAGGTTAGTTCGTGCACTATGGCATCAACAGCTTATTGCACCAGATCAATGGGCCCTCCTTCTACTCCTCCTCCCAGTCCTCCCAAAGGAAAAAAGCAAGGGTAAAACCAAGATGGCAGATGCAAGCGGTACTAGAAAAGACAACAGGGATGAACAGGTTGAGATCACTGATGGTCAGGGTATTCAGGTTCTGCACGAGGGTATGTTTCCACTAGAGAAGAATCTGCTAAAGTTCCAAGAGGAACTTGACCAAGTCAAGAACTTGGCCCACTTATCATTCTCCCTCAACATCCCAGACGTTCACTTCCCAAACGCTCTGAACCCCAATTTACCGAAAACATCCCCAAACAACCTAATCACCCCAAAGATCTAGTTCCACCAGCACAACGCAACACATGTCACTACAACACTCTGCCTCTCCAGGATCAGACGAGAGACCACTTCCAGGCTTATGACAACCCCATTTATGTGGAAACCGTAGCTCATTCCACACCGCATACCCATGAGTCCGACGAGCAGGATAAGCTCATCAGGAATCTGGCCGAGGAACTCAAGAAATTGACCAACCGAGTTCAGGGCGTCAAAGGATTTAAAGGGGTTGAGGGATTGAACTATGAGGATCTTTGCATACAACCCGATGTTGAACTGCCCGAGGGGTACAAACCTCATATGTTCGAGATGTT
Organism: Nicotiana undulata; assembly: GCA_005239495.1. Lineage (NCBI taxonomy): Eukaryota > Viridiplantae > Streptophyta > Magnoliopsida > Solanales > Solanaceae > Nicotiana > Nicotiana undulata. The sequence continues at coordinate 35,961 of ML281115.1, read as the reverse complement.
TGATGGTACTGGTGACCCAAGAATACATCTGAGGACTTACTGCGACAAATTGGTCGGCGTGGGGAAAGATGAAAGGATCCGCATGAAACTCTTCATGAGGAGTTTGAAAGGTGATGCACTATCCTTATACATCAACCAAGATCAAAAGAAATGGATCGATTGGGTGAACATAGGTACGGACTTCATCGATAGATTCAGATTCAACACGGAGAATGCACAGGATGTGTTCTACATCCAGAACTTGAAGAAGAAACCAACATAGACTTTTCGCGAGTATGCTACTCGTTAGAGGTCAGAGGCTGTCAAGGTCAGACCAGCCTTGGAAGAGGAACAAATTAAGAAATTCTTTGTGCGCGCTCAGGATCCTCAATACTATGAGCGGCTGATGATGGTCGAGGGGCACAAGTTTTCTGATATTATCAAGCTAGGAGAACGAATAAAGGAAGGTATCAAAAACGGTATGGTTACTAATTTATAAGAATTACAAGCTACCAATAAAGCTTTGCAATCTGGTGGTGTGTCCAAGAAAAGGGATGTAGGAGCCGTGATGGTGGCACAGCAAGCCAAGTCCCCTCCCAAATACCAAGTATACCCCGCACCTTCCTTCACATACCAACCAGCTCCAAGCTACCAAGCACCCTTACCTCAATACCATACACCCTCACCCACCTACCAAACTCCACCATCCACATATCAGCCTACCTCGCCCAGATACTCACAACCAGCTCCCGTCTATAATGCCTACAATTCCCAACCTTCTCACTATCAATCACCACCTAATCGCTAAAACTTCCTGAGACCTCGCCCAAACTTCGACCGTTTCCCACCAAAACAGTATACTGCCATAGCTAAACCCATTGTCCAATTATACGAAAGCTTAAAGTCACCGGTTATGTCACACCCATTCCCGCTGTCGTCCCTAAAAACCCATCTCAGTGGGTCAACCCAAACAAAACGTATGCTTACCACTCCGGCATGAAGGGACACACCATCGAGGAATGTCGTTCCTTGAAGGACAAGATAAAAATCATTATAGATAACAAGATCCTTGTAGCCAAGGACCCTGCTCCTAATGTTCACAATAATCCGCTACCTGACCATAAAGGCGGTGTCCACATGATTGAGGTTGAACATGATTAGGATCCCGAGGGATTAATTGGGATAATCGCCGAGGGTGATCCGAAGAATCCTGCGATTACTCTTAATCCGATCGTGGTCCAGATGCACCCATCTGAGGAAGTTGAGGCAAACATGTCCATTTCACTTAAGTTTGAATCGAGAACACCCGCCGAAGGAAAGGCCCCAGGACCGATCGAAGTCGAGTTTGTACGACCGCTCGAAGTTGCAGTCCGGCCATCTATAACATATACTCCAGCAGGAATAAGAATGACCACACATATTCCAGTGGCAATGTCAACAACAACGCCCTTTTACTCAGATGCCATTCCGTGGGACTATACCGCTCAAGAATGGAGGAAAGGTAAAGGCAAGTCTGAAGAAGCAATCGTTGCATAGGGTATGGCGAGAACTGGTAGAGTTTATACCCCCGAACATTTTGTCGGGTCTAAGAAGCAGGTCAACAATCACCCCCTATCATTGAAACAGGTTGAGACGATTAGTGGAGAAAGATACAAGCCAAGGAATACTCAATCCTCGACAAGTTGAACAAAATGCCAGCTCAGATATCCATCCTCTCCCTGTTAAAAAACTTTGAAACTCACAGGAGTGCTTTGCTAAGGGTGCTGAGTGAAGCATACGTGCCAGACAATATCACCAATGGGGAAATGGCCAACATGGTGGGCCAGATACTGGAGAGTCACAAGATCACTTTCCATGAAGATGAGCTACCGCCTGAGGGACTAAGGCATAACAGAGCACTACACATCACTGTACAATGTGAGGATCATTTCATTACAAGGATCCTAATTGATGGGGCTTTCAGCCTCAACATCTGTCCGCTGGTCACACTCAAGAGATTGGGAAAGAGTCTACATAAGATAAAGGAAGGAGAGATCAACGTAAAGTCCTTCGATGGTTCACAGAGGTCCACCATGGGAGAAATCACCTTATGCGTACAGATGGGACCAACTTGGTTTGATGTAGATTTCCAAGTGATAGATGTGCCTGCATCCTACAACTTACTATTGGGACGACCTTGGATCCACGCTTCTGGGGCGTGGCATCAACCCTACACGAAGCTGTGAAGTTTGAATGGAATCACCAAGAGGTAATCATTCATGGCGACGGTAGCAACCATATCTACGGTCGCAAGACCTTTTCGGTCATCGATGGAAGGAGGAAGTTGGGTTGAGAAATCTATCACAACGTAGAACGTGTTAACGCCATTGACAAAGACAAGTGGTGGGGCAGTAAAGCTGAAAGCATATTGAACTGGCAAGGGTACGAGCCGGGTAAAGGGCTCGGTAAGAATCTCCGAGGAATAACAAAGCCAATAACACTCAAGAAGCACGGTACTACTTTTGGTCTAGGGTACAAGTACACTTGGAAGGAGTTCAAGGACTGGTCGCCACTATAGCGCAGCCCCTATTACCCATTAGAGCAGCCAATACCCAACATAGAGCAAACTTTCCAGCCAGCTGACATCACATATGATACAGACGAAGAAGAGACACTAGCGGCAATAAGGTATCTATTTATGGATGATGAAGACATGGACTGCTGTGTCATTCTTGAAGAGGAGGGGGAGGAAGGCCCTTCCATACAAGTCGTGAGCAAGGGATCATGTCTCAACAATTGGTTCTTCAGGACAACCCAAGCCCGTTGAGCCTCGGGGTAGCAAGGCTAGCAAAACAAGCATTATTTCAGTTTATTTATTTAAAGAATTTTCTTCTCGCATTTTAATTTCTGCAAGAAAGAGCTCCCATGTTGAAACAATTATTTATTTTATCAAAGCATTTCCAGTTCCTTTATCAATCTCATATTTACTTGCTACTACTTTCCTCCCCATTACTTTATTTTTAAACAGCATTACTATTACTTATCTTGATGAACCGATGACTGTGACCTGCAACTAGGCAACGCAACAAACGGATTCCGAGTCAGGAGAGGATGATATACCTGAGGATATTATTAAAGAGGTCGAGAACTTTGAGAATAGACCTAAGTCTAACTTGGACGAGAATGAGGTCATCAACCTGGGAAACGCAGAGATCGTCAAAGAAACACGCATAAACATTAATATGTCACCGTCAGAAAGGGAGGAATATACAGAATTCTTAAGGGAATATGAGAACCTATTTGCCTGGTCATATGATGACATGACTGGCCTCAGTACATCTATTGTGGCCCACAATCTGCCAACCAATCCAACATACCCACCAGTGAAGCAAAAGCTCAGGAAGTTCAAACCATACATGAGGTTGAAAATCAAAGAAGAGGTCACCAAGCAGATCAACGTCGGGGTTCTCTGAGTGGTCGAATATCCTACATGTTTAGCTAACATTGTGCCTGTACCAAAGAAAGATGGGAAGGTCAGAGTCTGCGTCGACTACCGGGATCTCAACCGGGCCAGTCCGAAGGACGACTTCCCTTTGCCAAACATACACATCTTAATTGATAATTGTGCCAAGCACGAACTGCAGTCCTTTGTAGATTGTTTTGCTTGTTACCATCAGATTTGGATGGACGAGGAAGATGCTGAGAAATGACATTCATTACGCCGTGGGGAGTGTATTGCTACAAGATGATGCCATTCGGTCTGAAGAATGTAGGGGCCACTTACATGAGGGCTATGACTACTATATTCCATGATATGATTCACAAGGAGATCGAGGTATACGTGGATGACGTCATCATCAAATCAAAGAAAGCTCCTGATCACATGGAAGATTTGAGAAAGTTCTTCAACAGGTTAAGGAAATATAATATGAAACTTAACCCCGCAAAGTGTGCGTTCGGGGTTCCTGCTGGCAAGCTACTAGGGTTCATTGTCAATCGTCGAGGAATAGAGCTAGATCCATCAAAGGTCAAATCCATCCAAGAATTGTCGCCACCCCGAAACAAAAAGGATGTTATGAGCTTCCTGGGACGGCTCAATTATATCAGCCGGTTCATAGCCCAGTCTACCGTAATTTGTGAACCAATTTTCAAAATTCTAAGAAAGGATGCTGCCACCAAATGGACTGAGGATTGTCAAAAGTCCTTTGATAGAATCAAAAGGTATCTCTCAACACCACCAGTCTTGGTACCCCCAGAGCCGGTTAGACCCCTATTACTCTACCTGGTTGTATTAGATGGAGCTTTCGGTTGCGTTCTCGGGCAACATGACTAAACAGGGAGGAAAGAACAAGCAATTTACTACCTCAACAAGAAGTATACTCTGTATAAGGCCTGGTATTCTCCATTAGAGTGCACCTATTGTTCTTTGACCTTGGTCGCACAGAAGTTGAGGCATTATTTCTGTGCCTACATAACATAACTCATATCAAGGATGGATCCGCTCAAGTACATCTTTCAGAAGCCCATGCCCACTGGCAGGCTAGCTAAATGGAAGATCCTGTTAAGCGAGTTCGACATCATTTACGTAACTCAAAAAGGCGGTCAAGGGACAAGCATTAGCCGATCATCTTGCTGAAAATCCTGTGGACAGAAAATACGAACCATTGAAAACATATTTCCCCGATGAAGAAGTGTCATTCGTAAGAGATGACATTGCAGAATCCTACGACGGTTGAAGGATGTTCTTTGATGTGACCGCAAACTTCAAAGGCGTGGGTATTGGAGCAGTCTAGATTTCAGAAACCGGTCACCACTACCCGATATCCGCCAAACTCAGATTCCCCTGCACCAACAATATGGCTGAATATGAGGCCTGCATCCTTGGGCTCAATTTGGCCATCGACATGAATGTTCAAGATTTATTAGCAATTGGTGACTCAGACTTATTGATACACCAAATCCAAGGATAATGGGCGACCAAGAACTCCAAGATACTTCCATACCTACATCGTGTGCATGAATTGAGAAAGAGGTTCACAAAGATTGAATTCTGGCACGTTCCCAGAATCCAGAATGAGTTCGCCAATGCATTGGCTACCTTGTCATCTATGATCAAGCATCTAGATAAGAATTTCATTGATCCTATCCCGGTGGGGATTCACAACCAGCCGGCCTACTGCGCCCATGTTGAAGAAGAAGCAGATTGAAAGCCTTGGTTTCATGATATTAAGGAGTACTTGGCAGATGGAGAGTACCCAGAGCTTGCAAACACGACTCAAAAACGCACTCTTCGAAGGTTATCAAACAATTTCTTCCACAACGAAGGACTCCTGATTTGGGTTTGCTAAGATGTGTCGAGGCAAAAGAAGAAACAAAGTTGTTGGAGGAAATACATGTTGGCACATGCGGTCCTCATATGAACGGGTTTGTTCTAGAAAAGAAGATACTTCGGACTGGTTATTTCTGGATGACCATGGAAACAGACTGCATCCAGTATGTCCGCAAATGCCATCGATGTCAGATGCATGGGGATATGATAAAAGTACCTCCGAGCGATCTTAATGCAACAAGCTCACCATGGTCATTCGCCGCCTGGGGCATGGACGTCATTGGACCAATCGAGCCTGCAGCCTCCAATGAACACAAGTTCATTCTGGTTGCATCTTACAAAGCAGTTACTAAGAAGATTGTGGTCGACTTTGTTCGCGACCGCATTGTCTGTCGGTTCGGAGTTCCAGAGTCAATCATCACCGACAATGGTCCAACCTAAACAGTGATTTGATGAAAGCAATGTGTGAAACCTTCAAGATCAAGCACAAAAACTCTACAACATACAGACCATAGATGAATGGAGCCGTTGAGGCTGCCAACAAGAATATCAAGAAGATATTGAGAAAAATGATAGAAAAGCATAAGCAATGGCATGAGAAATTGTCATTTGCTCTGTTGGGGTATCGCACCACGGTTCACACATCAATCAGGGCAATTCCTTACATGTTGGTATACGGTACAGAAGCCGTCATTCCTGCTGAAGTTGAGATTCCATCTTTGAGAATCATACAAGAAGCCAAGCTCAGCGACGCAGAATGGGTAGGAAGCCGCTATGAGAAATTGGCCCTCATAGACGGAAAGAGAATGAGCGCGGTTTGTCATGGTAAGCTATATCATAATAGAATGACTACAGCTTTCAACAAGAAAGTCAAACCAAGACGATTCACACCGGGGCAGTTGGTGTTAAAGAAAATCTTTCCTCATCAAGACGAATAGAAAGGGAAATTCTCTCCAAATTGGCAAGGCTCGTACATGGTTCACCGAGTGCTAACAGGAGGAGCACTCATACTGGCATAAATGGATGGAGATATTTGGCCTAAACCAATCAATTCAGACGCAGTCAAGTGCTACTAAGTGTAATTGATATGTTTCTATCAATGTTGTAAATTGAACTACGCCTAACCTGATTCCTGTTTAAGAGGGGATACGTAGGTAGCCCTGTGGGTTCGGTCACATTTTAATAAAATTTTCATTTTCCCCCACAAATGGAAACTGGGGCAGAATTTTGAGGAGGGACCTCAAAATTCCGAAGCAAGTTCAACCGAGCATCGCACCTGTAACAGCCAGAAGCCTTCACCCATCAAACTGGGGCAGAATTTTGAGGAGGACCCTCAAATCTCCGCAGCAAGAGAGGTTGCAATGTCTTGAACCGCGTCATGGTCGTCGGTTCATCCAAAGAAAATTATTCTTTTCTATATGGTATATCATATTTTATAAAACCATGCATATTTATTTCTCAAAAACAGCTTGTTTTAGCAACGCTACCCCTGTGGTACAAACAAAGCTATCATCATCAAGCAGATAGGCCGATCCGAGCCAGCAGGGATACGAACTAACCCTTCCCTCTACGGAACTTACGATTTTTCTTTGGATGCAGGCACAAATACGGCAAAAGCCCAAGACATCCCATTATCCCCACAAGACGCATGCTTCTCAAGGATACGCTCTCTAACTCATCGCACATGCCAACGCTTACTGTTATCATCATTGCAAACGATATTTCATTCGCAACAATCATATCAGCTCGCTTTATCATCAGCTAAAAACTCTTATTGTCATTTTATTTTCTGCACTGCATAAGGCTACTTTTCTGCCTTTCGAGACTAATCATTGTCTCCTTGAATTTTCTTGCTTTGCATAAGGCTACCATTATTCCTTCCGAGACTAAGCTCTGTCTCCGTCTGCATGAGGTTAAGCTCTACCTACATCTGCATTCGCATCTGCATAAGGCTACCATTCTGCCTTCTGATACTAAGCTTTGTCTCCATCTGCATGAGGTTAAGCTCTACCTCCATCTGCATTCGCATCTGCATAAGGCTACCATTCTGCCTTCCGAGACAAAGCTCCGTCTCCGTCTGCATGAAGTTAAGCTCTACCTCCATCTGCATTCGCATCTGCATAAGGCTACCATTCTGCCTTCCGAGACTAAGATTTGTCTCCATCTGCATAAGGTTAAGCTCTACCTTCATCTGCATTCGCATCTTTGCATAAGGCTACCATTCTGCCTTCCGAGACTAAGCTCTGTCTCCGTCTGCATGAGGTTAAGCTCTACCTCCATCTGCATTTGCTTCTTGCATAAGGCTAACCTACTCTACTTTCCGAGGTTCTACGCTACCTCCCCTGCATTTTTATTTCCTGCATTGCATAAGGCTATCACTCTGCTTTCCGAGGTTCTACGCTACCTCCCCTGCATTGTTTTTCCTGCATTGCATAAGGCTATCATTCTTCCTTTCGAGGTTCTACGCTACCTCTCTCCGCATCTTACTTCATTACGCTAAGCTCCTTTCTACCTTTTCAAAGCAGACACCTTATTTATTTACGCTTTCTTTCGGGCTAAGATCTGCCCTATTTCTTTTCAAAAATCGTAAGACTAAGCTCTGTCTTGCCAACATCATACTACTGCATTCTTCATGGGCTGAAATATCGCCAACTTGTCCAAAGGCGTCATCGTTCAGAGGCACCATTTTCATGGCTCGAGAACATCATTTCATGGCCTAAGGATCTCTTTTATTCAACTTGCATATCATTATTCAAAGGCATCATGGTTCGGAGGCACCATCCTCATGGTCCAAGACATCATTTCATAGCCTGTGAATCCCGCGCTAAGCGATTCATGGCCCAGGACATCATGGTCTAAGGATATCATCCTAATTGTCCAAAGACAACATTCATAGTCCAACGGGAACTTGCATCATCTTTATATTATGCACAATATACATTTGTTCTCTAGTTGAAGGTAACCCGGCCGGAACAGCCGACCAGGCAGAAGCAGACCGCTCCAGTTCTCTGATACAACCCCGTAAGGCCTTCCTACTTTAACCCTACCTCGCACCTTGCGTCTGTTCTTGTGAAACATCATCAGTATATTTCGCCGATGATTCCGGAACTACACACGGCCTGATTCCTGTTAGACCAGGGATATGTAGGCAGCTCAGAAGCCAGGGTATGGCCTAATTCTCTCACGCAATTCCATTTGGTCAAATTGGCCATCATATCTTTACCCGACAACTCTTTCATCATTCCCGGGTAAAGAAGGGCAGCTGTTGATACCCAATTTTTCCTCAAATTATTTTTAAACTTGCATATAAGCTTTCAAAAGTTACTCTTTGTAATAATGAGTATTTTTTCCTATTTTCCCATATTTTTAATAAATGATTTTCCTGTTTGTTTAATATTTCATACTTGAATAATTATTCATAAACTATATTATTAATAATTTCAAAATGTTTCCCAGCTCAGTATGCTACTTTAAATGGTCTTTTGTCCATTAGGATTCAATTATTTCACAAATTATCCAATTGGGTCTCGTTTAATTTTAACTACAGTAATTTTACAATTATAGCTCAATTGAACATTTTGTATTATTTTAATTAGAAACTTATGCATTTTTTATACTAAATATTAGTTAATTAGTGTAACTTTACCAATTTAAACTTAATTTCACTTTTATACAATTATTAGCTATTTTTTACTTATTATTTATCTATTTTTATGGGCATTTAACAATTAGCCACTTATATTTAATATCTAGCCACATTTTTAACCCAACCCATCTGATCCTTAACCCAATTTACCCAAACCCATAACCCAACTTCACCCCAGCCTAGTCCTAAAACTAACCCGGCCCAACCCCGGATCAATCTAAGTCGTTGATCAAATTTGATCAACGGCCCAGATCAACCTTTCCTTATTTAATTCCCATCTACCACCCTCCCAACCCCTCATTTTCCAAGACTGCTTCGTCTCTCTATCTCCCGTCTCTCTCTCTCTCTCTAGTCTCTCTAGAGACTTCACACCTCCCCGCCTCCAATGTAGCTCCTCCCTTCTCCGGCCATCTCCGACCACCCTCCTTTCGACTACAAGACTCCATGAGGTCTCTTCTATCTGGCTCACTTAATCTCTGAAGCCCACGAGGGTCTGGGCCATGCCAACTCGCACCTGGGCTCCTGCTTTGGATTGTTCTCGGCCTCTCCGGTGGGGTTTTGGACATGGCCACGCCATATCCACCACGATCCTTGAGTTTCACGGCAGGTTCTCTGATTATCTCCGGTTCTCTTATGAAACCCTAATTTTTGTCTAAACCTCTCATATCTCTGGTATTTTATTTAACGATTTAGACCTGCTTCTTTATGTTTTACACTTTCTCAACTCAATCTTTAAAAATCTTCAGGTTTAAAACGTTTTACTTCCTTTTCAAATTAGGGTTTCTCGGAACCTCTTCTATACTGGGTTTTAACTGAGTTTCTCCTTGCTTTTAAGTTTATTCTCTGCATATCGTAAGATTCTGTGATTTTATCTCGTTTATGTTAAAACCCCTAATTTTCCTAGACTCCTATATGTGGTTCTGTGTGCTAGCATGACTATTCGTCTCTCTTTGCTTAAGTTTCTGTGATTAAATTGCTTTGAATGAGTTCTACTGAGTTTTCTTAGCCTAACTTATGCTTGCGACTACCTGGGTTGTTAAGACTTGCATCTTTCTTCTCGCTCTTGTTTAACCTGCATGTCTACTATGTTTGAGCATTCCTATCTATTTATATGATTATGGCTCTTATGTGATCGATTCCGGATTCCATACTTAGAGATTTGATTGATAGACCTTCCTTTAAACCCTCAATTTCTTTTCAAATTGACTGATTCGTCTGTGGTAATGTATTCTTACTGGTTGTTTCCTTAATTAGAATATTTTTTTAACCTAGCCTTAATTGTTTACCCTATTATTTAATAAACCTTGATTCCTTCCTTATTTAGTCTTGTACTGATTTTACTTTACCTTATATGACTATATGTTTTACCGTTTTAATCTGAATCCCTTGACTTAAGGGAACCGTGTCTTAATTTCTACACTGATTGATTCTGCCTTCTTTTATTACCATGCTATTGTGATTCTTACCATATTTTGCTACTCGTTTTTCAACAATAAAAGTCCTAGCCTTTCACAAATACATACACACACAGACTTGTATTCTTCTCTCTTATCAGTACTACTCTAAGCTCTCTCTTGTGCTTTTTCTCTTCTTTTCTTTACACTGCTATTGTTATTGGCCGGCTATAAGCCTATGCCAGTATTGTGCTCATACTTGGCTATTTCACTCTGTTGCTCTCTCTTGTTACTGGTATGTTCTGATTAATCTCCAAGGTTACAAACCAATGTGGCTATTACTATTTCAGTATGTTGTATTCCTAGTTGTTTTCTACCTATGCTTCTATTGTTCTACATGCAATTGATGCCCTGTTTTGCCTGATGATACTTGCCATGCTCAACTCTTTACCTGTTTATGGTTAAGCTAGTACTTGTTATGAGCTGTACCTATTCTTGTATACATCTGTTAGGCAATTTTAATTCTTGTTCAGTATTATGTGTGAACCTTCCTATCCCTGGATCCCTGAACTTTTCATCTGTCAATATTTGACTTGCATGCTCATCTGACTGTTACTTGCTCCTAATTTCATCTATCACAATTGTCTTCTTTTACTGTCTCCTGTTACTGTCAAAACTTGGCCATTTCTTGGTCCCCTAAACCTCTTTGATTTTGTGTACTCATGCTTAAGTGAGTTTTCATAATGTCTCTATATTTCTTGGTGTTATTATGTGATCCATTTCCCCTTTGTCTCATTATCCTTGTGTGCAATCATGTATTCCTGAAATGTTGATTAATGTTTCTGTCTATTTTAAGTTAATCTTTCAACAACTAACTCTCCAGTTTTAAACACTCTTTTCTTAAACTATGAACTTTCCTCTCTTCCTGCACATTACACTACTCCTAGAAAATTAGGTCCTACACCCTTCGTGTGAGCATTGCCTTGAGTACCCCAGAGTACTCATGGAACTTTGACACACAAGGCTGGTAATTCCACACTACACTTTGTTAAAATCTTGGCAATCTTCCTGGGTGTTGGTATTGGCCAGGGATCCATTGGACCCTTTGGGAGCTTTGACGCACCCAGGCCATTATGGTTGTGGAACTCGCAAGGAGTGAGACTAGGAGATTGGGCCTGGTTGAAGACTCCCTATAGAATAACTTCTTGTTTTTCTTTTCTTATTATTAATGTAATTTATTATTCAGGTTGTAATAATTTGTAAACGAATAATTGGGGATGGATAGTGAAAAGGGTGGGGTTATGCATGTTTAGTATAAATCCGGGTAGAAAACATGTTTAGGATTTACTTCACCTATGTGCGCAATAGAAATCCTGTTTAGGACTTATTTGCCATGCATTAGTAAGTCATGTTTTAAGTTTCTTTACTTTAGAATCTCATCACACTCATGATCACTTAGTAAATCATGTTAACTATCAGTAATAGATTGTTACAATTACTGTCCCGCTTAGAAATCCTATTCTAGTCAAATAACTATAAGAAATGGTTGCCACAAGGACACTGCCTCTGCATATACATAACTGTTGCATTTAGAAACCATGTTTCAGGGTACTCCTGTGTGCATTAGATATCCTGCCTTTAGGACTTTTTATTTGTCAAACTACAGTAGCTGAAAGCTCAATTAGCATGTTAATCTAATAATCCCATAAAATATGATTAGTCTACTTGAAACATTTTCTGCAAATATATACCTTTAAATCAGAATCCAAATATGCATGTTCACTCTTTGAGATAGTTAGGCAATGTATACGATGCCTAGGCAAACTTTAGGCCTAATGCGCATTAAAATCAAATCAATTATGTTCTACTACTTTAATCAGCCTCTTTTAACCTTTTGAACTCCGTTGCTCCCATGCTTGATTTTACCTCTCTGAAGGTCACCCTACTTATTATTAAAACTCCTCTATATATATTTTTTTAACAAATCTTGAAGTCTTGCACTTGCTAACCCTTAAGATTTCTGGTTTTGCACTATTATGTTTGTAAATTGTTGTGTTGTAAAGCTACTTCACTCCGCTCTAATCGTTCCATTCTGAGTCCTTGCTCTGTTAACCCGCTATTTTTTTATACTATTTTACCACTCTTTTACTATAATTTTCTTTTTAACTACTACTCTCTGTTAAGCTACTACATTCTACTCACTTCTTTTTTAAAAATCACTATATCACTGCAAACCATGCTTTAATGATTTTCATCTGTATTTTTATGGAAACTTTAAATCCCTTTATATTTTCTAAATCTTACCGTTAAAAACAACTGCATTTCTGAAAATCAACCATTTTCTGAATTAATCAATTTAAGTTGAATTGTCTACTCCATCATTAAGTTTTCCAAATCAGACTCCTCTTATAACTCACTGTTTTACCCAAAAACTCTTTTTTTTTTAAAACTCCATCTCTGAGACTCTAAGTGTGTTTGAGTCGTGCCAATTGTATGTTTATCTGTGGAGGGATTTATGAACCTTTATTTTCCCCTCTATGTGTCCCTTTATATGTGAGGTCTTACTTGTTATGCATGTCGCCTAGTATTTTATCCTTTAATCTTAGGGGTCCAGCTTAGTACTCACCTTGTAGGATTAGTAGTCCTAAATACCCTCCAGGACTTTTAGAATAGGACGGGTAATGGCACGCAATAAGCATTCGTAACCAACACACACATTTAAATAACCTTTACGGGGAGGGAAGGGTAGAGTACGGATATGATGACCGGTGCGCTAATACCACGTGTAGCCGCCTCGTCGAGGTGTGACATACCGGGTATTGCATTGATGTGATCCGTATTACTTTAAACCTAGGACAGTTTCTTTTCAAATTTTTATTTTTATACTTTCTCCAAAACCTTTAAAGATATTTATGCTTGTTTGAAATACCCTCTTATATGAATCTTACTTTCTACTTGTTCACCGTCCAAATTCACAAAACTTTTTGGCTGGAACCCACAGTTGTGGATCTTGAGGGGTTCCTAACACCTTCCCCTTGGGATAATTTCAAGCTCATACCCAATCTCTGGTAACGCAAACTAGTTCATGAGTTATCAACTCTAGGTTCCCTAACGCACCATAAAAATCGTTAGGTGGCGACTCTTCCTTAAACCCTTTCTTTTAAGGAGTTTTCCAAAATGTCATAAACACGATCTTTCTGCACCTAACCCGTGCGATAAAAAAGGGGGCGCGACAGAGCCTACACATGATTTCTATTGCATGATATGCATGTCCTAAATAGGATACTATTGCACACATAAGGAGATAAATCCTATAGTCATGATTTCTACCCATTATTATACTAAACATGCATAGTCATCTCCATATTCACTATCCAAACCCCAATATCTGTTTACAAGTTATTACAAACCAATAATAATGAATTACGGTAGAAAAGGGAAAATAAGAAGTTATTTCTATAGGGAGCCTTCAATCAAGCCCAATCTTCCAACCTCACTCCTTTCGAGTTTCACGGCCTTACATGGTCTGAGTGTGGCAAAGCTCCCAAGGGCCCTCATTGGGTCCTTGGCCAATATCAGCACCCAAACAATTTGCCAAAGTTTGAGACAAGTGCAGTGAGGAATTACCAGCCTTGTGTGTCAGAGTTCAATGGGTACTCAGAGGTACGCAAGGTAGTGCTCACACGAAAGGGGTAGGACCTAAAACTCTAAGAGTAGTGTGAAGTGCTTATAGTTTAAAAGAGTTGAGCTTGAAAAGGTAGTTCTGAAATAACAATTTTGAAAATGACTTTAGAGGACAAAAACAGGCCAATCACAACTCAGCAAAGATGCAGGGTTCAAGAGACAAACTCAGACAGGGGAAAGGGAGTTGGGGACAAGTAATTTGCATGATAGCAGCAAACTTATACACAAATAGTCCTTAAAATAAAGTTACAGGTTCTCAAACAATCACAATTATCACAGAGCATTAAGTATTGAACAAAGTCACATACTCGATGCATACTTGAATCATATGACAACTAAGCATTATGTAGAGGGGACAAACTTATAGTATCAGGAGTCATGTAGAAGATGAAAACATATAAGATATACTAGTCATGCTGAGATAAGAGTAAAAGTAGCCACATAGGAAAAATAGATATGCTAGTCTCACAGGAGTCAAACAAAGTCATAGTGAATCACACCAGGGAAAGCAGGAGACATATTAGGCCAAAGAGGAAAAGAGGATAATAGGGATATGCTAGTTACATGGTAGGCAATAGATCCATAGGTAAAAGCACAAAAGAAATAACAAGTATCTTAACATGAACTGAAGCATATTGTTTTGGGATGTTGTAAACTTAAATTAGAACATACCAGTGATAAGAGAGAGCAAAGAAGAAAAGAGCAAAGTGATAACACGATATTAGCCTTGCCTTACAGCCGGCTAATAAGAGACAAGAGAAGAGAACAGCAGCAGAGCAAAGAGATAAAGAGAGAAAGAGCAAAAAAGAGAATGTAGAATAGTATTGATTGATCCATGTGTGTTTGTGTTATTGAAAAACATAGGGTATTTATAGTTTTAAAATAGGTAGTAAAATACAATGGTAATAAAAGAGGACAGAATCCAATCAGTGTAAAAAAAATACACGGATCCCTTAAATCAGGGGATTCAAACTCAAAAATGGTAAAACAATATGGCCATATATAGTAAGAGAAAAATCAGTACAAGACTTAAGTAAGGAAATAATCTAAGCTTGTTAAAGAATAGGGAATCTCGGAATAAGTTAACCAAATAATCAAACCAAATAATCAAGACAAATCATTCCCTTAAATTAAGGGATTGGGGTTCAAACAGTAACATACATAGGCAAAGTAAAAGAAATCAGTCAAAACTTGATTTAAGGAAAAGATCAAGCAATAGAGCTAACAATTAGGGCCAAATTTGGAGATTCCAATCACAGAGAGACTCATTGAAGTCAATCAATCTAGACAAACATATAGGACTCATTAAAACAGGGGAATCAACATCAATTAGAAGAGAATTATTGAACATATAAATAGGGAAGGCAAACAGTAGTAGCAACATACAAACCTGGCAATATTAAGAGGCTAGAGATAAACACACACATGAAGCAGGTAGGTAAAGGGATTTAACAAAATGGCTGATTCGTAGCATGATAGCCATAGAAAACTCAGCAAGAGTCGAATAGTCAAAACAACATGAAGATACGATTATAGAAGTCTAAGAAAATTAGGGTTTTCATCACAAAACAAATTAAAAACAGTAAGAGCACAGAATCAGTAAATATGCAAAGGAAACACTCAAAACATACAGGTGAAAATAGTTCGAAACAGTATAGGGAAGACTTAGAGAAAAACCCTAACTAAAAATACTCAAAAGCGTTTTAAAGTTGATGAAACTTAAAGATCGAGTCGATAATAGTATAAAACATAAGTGAGTAAGCTTAAAATTGCTAAAATAATAGAGATTTAAAGGTTTAAGTCAAAAATTAGGGTTTCATAAGAACCAGAGTAAAAATAGAGGAACCTGCCGTGAAACCCATAGATAGTGGTGAGGAGGGCATGGTAATGTTAAAACCCCATAGGAGAAGGCCGGAAACAACCAAAGCAGCAACCCTAGTAGTTGTTGGGCATGGTAAAGACCACGGAAGGTCTCAGAGATGAAGTAGACTGGAGAAAGAGGCGTCAAGGCCGCTGGTGGTCGAAAGGGGAGAAGCTGGAGGTGGCCGGAGAGAGGCTGAGAGCCATCAGAGAATACAAACCAGAAGGTTCTAGCGAGAAGGAGGAGAGGAAGAGACGAGATGAGAGAGAGTGATAGGTATCGAAGATTGAGACAAGGGAGGGGGGGTCGTTTAGTTTAATTAAGGTAAATAAAATCCGAACCGTTGATCTCATATGATCGACGGTTCAGATCAAACCTAGGTTGGGCCGGGTAAATAAAAAGGGTTTGGGCTGGGTATTTTAGGGGTCTGATGGGTTGGGTTAAATGGTTTTAAAATGTGGCTACTACTTAAATAAAAAGAGGCTATGTGTTAAATACCCAATAAATAGATAATTAATTAATTAAAAATATCTAATAATTGTGAAAAGATGAAATTAAGTTTAAATTACAATAATTAACTAATATTAAGTGTAAGAGAACATAAGTTTTGAATTTTAAAAGGTATAAAGTCTAATTAGGCCATAATTGCAAAGATGGTTGTAATTGCAATTAAATAACACCCAATTGGCCATTTTATGAAATAGTTAGACTTTAATAGATATAAGAATGAGTATAAATAACATACTGAGCTAGGAAATATTTTGAAATTATTTAGAGCATAATTTGTGAATTATTTTAACTATGAGATATTAAATAAACAAGGAAATCATTTGAATAAAGATATGGAAAGATATGGAAAAATAGGAAAAATAATCATTATTGCAAAGAGTAATTTTAAGAGCTTATATGCAAGTTTGAAAATAATTTGAGGAAAAATTGGGTATCAACAGTTGCCCCTCTTTACTTGTGAATGATGAAAGAGTTGTCGGGTAAAGATATGATGGCCAATTTTGACCGAATGGAACTGCGTGAGAGAATTAGGTTGTACCCCGGCTTCTGAGCTGCCTACATATCCCTGGCTTTACAGGAACCAGGATGTATGTAGTTTCGGAATCATCGGCAAAATATACTGATGATGTTTCACAAGAACGGACACAAGGTGCGAGGTAGGGTAAAAGTAGGAAGGTCTTACGGGGTTGTATCAGAGAATTGGAGCGGGCTGCTCCTGCTTGGTTGGCTGTTCTAGCCAGGTTACATGCACATAGAGAACATGCATATATTGTGCATAATATAAACATGATGCAAGTTCCCGTTGGACTATGAATGCTATCTTCGGACATTTTAGGATGATGTCATTAGACCATGATGTCCTGGGCCATGAATCGCTTGGTGCGGGATTCGAAGGCTATGAAATTATGTTCTCGGGCCATGAGGATGGTTCCTCTGAACCATGATGCGTTTGAATAATGATGTGCATATTGAAATAAAGAGATCCTCAGGCCATGAAATGATGTTCTCGGGCCATGGAGATGGTGCCTCTGAACAATGACGCCTTTGGACAAGTTGGCGATATTTCAGCCCATGAAGAATGCAGTAGTATGATGCTGACAAGATAGAGCTTAGTCTTGCGATTTGCGAAAGGAAAGAGGGGCAGATCTTAGCCCGAAAGAAAGCGTAAATAAATAACGTAACGAAAGGTGATTGCTTTGAAAAGGTAGATAGGAGCTTTGCGTAATGAAGTAAACTGCGGAGAGAGGTAGCATAAAACCTCAGAAGGCATATTGGTAGCCTTATGCAGTGCAGGAATAAAGTGCAGGAGAGGTAGCGCTTAACCTTGGAAGGCAGAATGGTAGCCTTGTGCAATGCAAGAATAAAGTGTAGGAGAGGTAGCGTAGAACCTCGGAAGGCAGAATTGTAGCCTTATGCAATGCGCGAAGTGCAGTGGAGGTAGCGTAGAACCTCTCATGCAAAGATGCGAATGCAGGGGAGGTAGAGCTTAACCTCGGAAGGCAGAATAGTAGCCTTATGCAATGCGAGAAAATGCAGGGAGACAATGCTTAGTCTCGGAAGGCAAAATAGTAGCCTTATGCTAAGATGTGAATACAGATAGAGGTAGAGCTTAACCTCGGAAAGTAGAATAGTATCCTTATGCAATGCGAGAAAATGCAGGGAGACAGTGCTTAGTCTCGGAAGGCAGAATAGTAGCCTTTTGCAAAGAAGCGAATGCAGGAGAGGTAGAGCTTAACCTTGGAAGGCAGAATAGTAGCCTTATGCAATGCGAGAAAATGCAGGGGAGGTAGAGCTTAACCTCGGAAGGCAGAACAGTAGCCTTATGCAATGCGAGAAAATAAAATGACAGTAAGAGTTCTTAGCTGATGATAAATTTTTGCGATATGATTGTTGTGAATGAAGCGTTGTTTGCGATAATAGTAAGCGTCGGCATGTGCGATGAGTTCAAGAGAGTATCCTTGATAAGTATGCGTCTTGCAGGGATAATAGGATGTTCTGGGCTTTCTCCGTATTTGTGCCTGCATCCAAAGAAAAATCGTGAGTTCTGCAAAGAGGAGGGTTAGTTCGTATCCCTGCTAGCTCGGCTCGGCTTATCTGCTTGATAATGATAACTTTGTTGTACCATGGGGGTAGCGTTGCTAAACAAGCTATTTTGGGAAGTAAATATGTATGGTTTTATAAAATATAACATATAATTTTAAACAAATTTCTTTGGATGAACCGACGATCACGACATGGTTCAAGACATTGCAGCCTCTCTTGCTATGGAATTTTGAGGGTCCTCCTCAAACATTCTGCCCTAGTTTGATAGGTGAATGCGTCTAGCTGCTGCTTGCGCGGCGACCGGCTGAACATGCTTCAGAATTTTGAGGTCCCTCCTCAAAATTCTGCCCCAGTTTCCATTCGTGGGGAAAATGAAATTTTTTTTTAAAATGTGACCGAACCCATAGGGATGCCTACGTATCCCCTCCTAAACGAGAATCAGTTCAGGCGTAGTTCAATTTACAACATTGAGAAAAGCATAAAGCGTTACACATAGTAGCACTTGACTGCATCTGAGTTGATTGGTTTAGGCCCAACTTCTCCATCCATTTATGCAAGTATGAGTGCTCCTCCTGTCAGCACTCGGTGAACCATGTACGGGCCCTGCCAATTGGGAGAGAATTGCCCTTTTGCTTTGTCTTGATGAGGAAAGGTTTTCTTTTACACTAGTTGCTCGGTGTGAATCGTCTTGCTTTGACTTTCTTGTTGAAGGCTCTGGTCATTCTGTTCTAATATAACTGACCATGACAAACTGCGTTCATTCTTTTTCCGTCTATGAGGGCCAATTGCTCATAGCGGCTTCTTACCCATTCTGCGATGCTGAGCTTAGCTTCTTGTATGATTCTCAGAGATGGAATCTCAACCTCGGCGGGAATAACAGCCTCTATGTCGTATACCAACATATACGGAGTTGACCCAGTTGATGTGCGAACCGTGGTGCGGTATCCAAGTAAGGTGAATGACAGCTTCTCATGCCACTGCTTGAGCTTCTCTATCATCTTTCTCAGTATCTTCTTGATGTTCTTGTTGGCAGCCCCAATGAATCCATTCATTTGAGGTCTGTATGCTGTAGAATTATCGTGTTTGATCTTGAAGGTTTCACACATTGCTTTCAATCAAATCACTGTTTAGGTTGGAACCATTGTCGGTGATGATCGACTCTGGAACTCCGAACCGATAAACAATGCGGTCGCGGACAAAGTCGGCCACGACCTTCTTAGTAACTGCTTTGTAAGATGCTGCTTCGACCCATTTGATGAAATAGTCAATGGAAACCAAAATGAATCTGTGTCCATTGGAGGCTGCAGGTTCGATTGGTCCAATAACATACATGCCCCAAGTGGCGAACGACCAGGGTGAACTTGTTGCATTAAGCTCACTGGGAGGTACCTTTATCATATCCCCATGTATCTGACATCGGTGAAATTTGCGGACATACTGGATGTAATCTGTTTCCATGGTCATCCAGAAATAACCAACCCAAAGTATCTTCTTTTCTAGAACAAACCCGTTCATATGAGGACCGCATGTACCAGCATGTATTTCCTCCAACAACTTCGCTGCTTCCTTTGCTTCAACACATCTTAGCAAACCCAGATCGGGAGTCCTCCTATACAGGATTCCTCTGTTGTGAAAGAAATTGTATGATAACCTTCGAAGAGTGCGCTTATGAGTTGTATTTGCAAGCTCTGGGTACTCTCTCTCTGCCAAGTACTCCTTAATATCATGAAACCAAGGTTTTCCGTATGCTTCCTCTTCAACATGGGCGCAAGAATCCGGCTGATTGTGGATCCCCACTGGGATGGGATCAATGAAGTTCTTGTCTGGATGCTGGATCATAGATGACAAGGTAGCCAATGCATCTGCGAACTTATTCTAGATTCTGGGAACGTGCCAGAATTCAATCTTTGTGAACCTCTTTCTCAATTCCTGCACACGATGTAGGTATGGCAGTATTTTGGAATTCATGGTCGCCCATTCTCCTCAGACTTGGTGTATCAATAAGTCTGAATCACCAATCACTAATAATTCCTGACTATTCATGTCTATGGCCAAGTTGAGCCCAGGATGTAGGCCTCATATTCAGCCATGTTGTTGGTGCAGGGGAACCTGAGTTTGGCGGATACCGAGTAGTGCTGACTGGTTTCTGAAATTAAGACAGCTCCAATACCAAAGCCTTTGAAGTTTGCAGCCCCATCAAAGAACATCCTCCATACATCGTAGGATTCTACAATGTCCTCTCCTACGAATGACACTTCTTCATCAGGGAAATACGTTTTCAATGGTTCGTATTCTCCGTCCATATGATTTTCAGCAAGATGATCAGCTAATGCTTGTCCCTTGACCGCCTTCTGAGTTACATAAATGATGTCAAACTCACTTAACAGGATCTGCCATTTAGCTAGCTTGCCAGTGGGCATGGGCTTCTGAAAGATGTACTTTAGCGGATCCATCCTCGATATGAGGTACGTTGTGTAGGCACAAAAATAATGCCTCAGCTTTTGTGTGACCCAAGTCAAAGCACAACAAGTGCATTCTAATAGAGAATAACGGGCCTCATACGGAGTAAACTTCTTGCTGAGGTAGTAAATTGCTTGCTATTTCCTCCTTGTTTCGTCATGTTGCCCGAGAACACAACCGAAAGCTCCATCTAACACAGCAAGGTAGAGTAATAGAGGTCTAAACCGGCTCTGGAGGTACCAAGACTGGTGATGTTGAGAGGTACTCTTTGACTCTGTCGAAGGCCTTTTGACAATCCTCAGTCCATTTGGTGGCAACATACTTTCTTAGCATTTTGAAAATCGGTTCACAAATGACAGTGGACTGGGCTATGAACCGACTGATATAATTGAGCCTTCCTAGAAAACTCATAACATCCTTCTTGTTCCTTGGATGGCTTTGACCTTATATGGATCTAGCTCTATTCCTCGACGACTGACAATGAATCATAGCAGCTTGCCAGCAGGAACCTCGAACGCACACTTTGCGGGGTTAAGTTTCAGATTGTATTTCCTTAACCTGTTGAAGAACTTTCTCAAATCCTCCATGTGATCAACAACTTTATTTGATTTGATGATGACGTCGTCCACATATACCTCGATCTCCTTTTGAATCATATCATGGAATATAGTAGTCATGGCTCTCATGTAACTGGCCCCTGCATTCTTCAGACCGAATGGCATCATCTTGCAGCAATACACTCCCCATGGCGCAATGAAGGCCGTTTTCTCAGCATCTTCCTCGTCCATCCAAATCTGATGGTAACCAACAAAACAATCTACAAAGGACTGTCGCTCGTGCTTGGCAGAGTTGTCAATTAAGATGTGTATGTTCGGCAGGGGGAAGTCATCTTTCGGTCTGGCCCGACTGAGATCCCAGTAGTCGACGCAGACTCTGAACTTCCCATCTTTCTTTGGTACAGGCACAATGTTGGCTAACCATGTAGGATATTTGACCAACCGGAGAACCCCGACGTTGATCTACTTGGTGACCTCTTCTTTGATTTTCAAGCTCATGTCTGGTTTGAACTTCCTGAGCTTTTGCTTCACTGGTTGGCATGTTGGAATTGTTGGCAGCTTGTGGGCGCCACATTAGATGTACTGAGGCCAGTCATGTCATCATATGACAAGGCGAATACGTATTCATATTCCCTTAATAATTTTGTATATTCCTCCCTTTCTGACGGCGACAGATGAATGTTGATGCGTGTTTCTTTGACGTTCTCTGCGTTTCCTGGGTTGACGACCTCAGTTTCGTCCAAGTTGGACTTAGGTCTATTCTCAAAGTTCTCGACCTCTTTAATAATATCCTCAGGTATATCATCCTCGTCTGACTCGAAATCCGTTTGTTGCATTGCCTTTTTTCAGGTCACAATCGTCGGTTCATCGAGATAAGTAATAGTAATGATGTGTAAATAAAGTAATGGGGCGGAAAACAGTAGCAAGTAAATATAATATTTATAAATAAACTGGAAATGCTTTGATAAATTAAATAATTGTTTGAACATGGGAGCTCTTTCTTAAAGAAATTAAAAATGCGAAAAGGAAGAAAATTCTTTAAATAAATAAACTGTAAATAATACTTGTTTCGTTAGCCTTGCTACCCCGAGGCTCGACGGGCTTTGGTTTTCTTGACGGACCAATTGTTGAGATATGATCCCTTGCTCACGACTTGTATAGAAGGTCCTTCCTCCCCCTCCTCCTCGAGAATGACACAACAGTCTATATCCTCATCATCCCGAAATAGATCCCTCATTTCCGCTAGCGCTTCCTCCTCGTCTGTACCATATGTTATGTCAGCTGGCTGGAAAGTCTGCTCTATGTGGGGTATTGGCTGCTCCAATGGGTAGCAGGGGTCGCACCATGGTGGCGACCAGTTCTTGAATTCCTTCCAAGTGTACTTGTACCCCAGACCAAAAATGGTATTGTGCTTCTTGAGTGTTATTGGCTTTGTTATTCCTTGGAGATTCTTACCGAGGCCTTTACTTGCCTCGTACCCTTCCCAGTTCAAGATGCTTTCAATATTACTGTCCCACCACTTGTCTCTATCAATGGAATTAACTCTTTCGATGTTGTGGTAGACCTCTCCACCCAACTTGCTTCTTCCATCAATGACCGAAAAGGTCTGGCGACCGTAGATATGGTTGTTACCGCTGCCGTGAATGATTACCTCTTGGTGATTCCATTCGAACTTCACAGCTTGATATAGGGTTGATGCCACGGCCCCAGCAGCGTGGATCCAAGGTCGTCCTAACAGTAAGTTGTAGGATGCAGGAACATCTATCACTTGGAAGTCTACATCGAACCAAGTTGGTCCCATCTGTAAGCACAAGGTGATTTCTCCCATGGTGGACCTCTATGAACCATCGAAGGCTTTTACGTTGATCTCTCTTTGCTTTATCTCATGTAGACTTTTGTCCAATTTCTTGAGTGTGACCAGCAGACAGATGTTGAGGCTGGAACCCCCATCAATTAGGATCCTTGTGATGAAATGATCCTCACATTGTACCGTGATGTGTAGTGCTCTGTTATGTCCTAATCCTTCGGGAGGCATCTCATCTTCATGGAAAGTGATCTTGTGACTTTCCAGTACCTGGCCTACCATGTTGGCCATTTCCCCACTGGTGATATTGTCTGGAACGTATGCTTCACTCAGCACCCTTAGCAAAGCACTCCTGTGTGTTTCAAAGTTCTATAATAGGAGAGGATGTATATCAGAACGGGTATTTTGTTCAACTGGTCAAGGATTGAGTATTCCTTGGCTTGTATCTTTCTCCACTGATCGTCTGAACCTGTTTCAATGATGGGGGGGATGGTTGTTGGCCTTCTTGCTAGACTCGGCCAAATGTTCAGCTGTATAAACTCTGCCAGTTCTCGTCATACCCTGTGCAGCAATGGCTTCTTCAGACTTGCCTTTACCTTTCCTCCTTGCTTCAGCGGCATAGTCTCACGGAATGGCTTTTGAGTAAAAGGGTGTTGTTGTTGACATTGCCACTGGAATAGATGTGGTCATTCTTATTCTTGCCGGAGTATATGTTATAGATGGCCGGACTGCAACTTCGAGCGGTCGCACAAACTCGACTTCGATCGGCACTAGGGCCTTTTCCTTTGGGGGTGGTCTCAATTCAAACTCAAGTGGAATGCACATGTTTACCTCAGCTTCCTCGGATGGATGCATATGGACCACGATCGGATTAAGAGTAGGCTTCTTCGGATCACCCTCTGCAATATGCCTAATCGATCCCTCGGCATCCCAGTCATCATCAACCTCAATCATGTGGACACCACCCTTATGGCAAGGCAGCAGATTATTGCGAACATTAGGAGCAGGGTCCTTGTCTACAATGATCTTGTTATCTATGAGGGTCTGTATCTTTTCCTTCAAGGAATGACATTCCTCGATGGTGTGTCCCTTCATGCCAGAATGGTAAGCACAGGTTTTGTTTGGCCTGACCCACTGAGAAGGGTTCTCAGGGGTGACCGCGGAAATGGGTGTGACATAATCGGCGGCTTTGAGCTTTTCATATAATTGGTCAATGGGTTCAGCTATGGCGATATACTGTTTTGGTGGAGGACGGTCGAAGTTTAAGTGAGGTCTTGGGAAGTTTTGGCGAGCAGGTGGTGATTGGTAGTGAGAAGGTTAGGAATGGTAGGCATTATAAACGGGAGCTGGTTGGGAGTATCTGGGCGGGGTAGGCTGATATGTGGGTGGTGGAGCTTGGTAGGTGGGTGAGGGTGTTTGGTATTGAGGTGAGGGTGCTTGGTAGCTTGGAGCTGGTTGGTACGTGAAGGAAGGTGCGGGGTATACTTGGTATTTGGGAGGGGACTTGGCTTGTTGTGCCACCATCACGGCTCCTACATCCCTTTCCTTGGACACACAACCGGATTGTTGAGATTTATTGCTAGCCTGTAAAGCTTCAAAATTAGTAACAATACTGTTTTTGATACCTTCCTCGATTCGCTCTCCCAGCTTGATTATATCACAAAACTTGTGACCCTCGACCATCATCAGTCGCTCATAGTATTGAGGATCCTGAGCTCGCACAAAGAACTGCTTCATTTGTTACTCTTCCAAGGCCGGTCTGACCTTGGCAGCTTCTGACCTCCAACGAGTAGCATACGCGCGAAAGGCTCTGTTGGTTTCTTCTTTAAGTTCTGGATGTAGAATACATACGGTGCATTCTCCGTGTTGAACCTGAATCTATCCATGAAGTTCGTAGCCATGCTTACCAAGTTAGTCCATTTCTTTGAATCCTGGCTTATGTACTAGGATAGTGCATCTCCTTTCAAACTCCTCATGAAGAGTTTCATGCGGATCCTCTCATCTTTTTCGACGCCGACCAGCTTGTCGTAGTAAGTTCTTAAGTGGACTCTTGGATCACCGGTGCCATCAAACATCTCGAACTTAGGAGGTTTGTACCCCTCGGGCAGTTCGACATCGGGTTGTATACAAAGATCCTCATAGTTCAGCCTCTCAATCCCTTTGACTCCTTCGACGCCCTGAACTCGGTTGGTCAATTTCTTGAGTTCCTCGGCTAAATTCCTGATGAGCCTATCCTTCTCGTCAGACTTGGGTGTATGGGGTGCGGAATGAGCTACGGTTTCCACATAGATGGGATTATGGTAAGCCTGGAAATGGTCTCTTGTCTAATCCTGGAGAGGCGGAGTGTTTTGGTGACATGTATTGCATTGTGCTGGTGGAACTGGATCTTTGGGGTGATTGGGTTGTTTGGGGATGTTTTGTGGTAAAGTGGGGTTCGGAGCATTTGGGAAGTGAACGTGTGGGACGTTGAGGGAGAATGATAAGTGGGACAAGTTCTTGACTTGATCAAGTTCCTCTTGGAACTTTAGCAGCTTCTTCTCTAGTGGAGACATACCCTCGTGTAGAACCTGAATACCTCGACCATCAGTGATCTCAACCTGTTCATCCCTATTGTCTTTCTTGGTACCGCTTGTATCTGCCATCTTAGTTTTACCCTTTCTTTTTCCTTTGGGAGGACTGGGAGGAGGAGTAGAAGGAGGGCCCTTTGATCTTGTGCAATAAGTTTTTGATGCCAGAGTGCACGAACTAACCTTTGGGGAAAGGGGAATAGCTAAATAAAAACAAAAAAGGTAGTGAAGTTAGTGAGGAATCATAAAACATTGCGATATTTAAATACGTAGTGCGAAAATGCAAAGCGCGTCTTAAATTGGGGAACCTATTGAGCCCGAGGTAGGCCTAGCGACAAGTTAATTTGGAGAACTTAAAATACTAAATGCCTCATTTTATTGATAATAAAATAGACAAATCCAACTTGTTTCTAAAATTTCACTAATGGCCAGTGGCCTTATTACATCAAAAGAAAAGTAAAGATAAACCCTATATGTTTGGTCCCAGAAGGACCTTCCCCAGACTCGGCATCTCTGCTTGCCTTGATCAACATTCCCATTTCATGGAGTCCCAGCAGCAAGTAGGTCCTAGCTAGAATTCCCGCTTCAACTCCCTCGGTCTTCTGACAAGTCTCGATCCTCCTAAGGAAATTCTCCTTCGGATCAACTATGCCTCGCTCCAAGTGTTCTAGCCTCTGGGTGGAAGTGATGGCCATGTCCTTCCATTCCTCAATCAGCTTCTTGTTGTCTATGTTGATTTTGTGATGATCTTCCTCACAATAACGGAGCCTCTTGTGCAACTGGTTGAGTCTAGTTGTTGCCTCGTCTTTCTCATCTATGACCCTATGTCCTTGAGCAAACCCTGGCTCAATACTTCCTCCCCAGTTATCTTCCAACCATCCCAGATAATAAGGAGAGCAACCAGCGTTATACCTGTCGGGCTCGATAGTATCCTTCTCCAACCGGATCCTGTAGTGCCACAATTGCTGAGCTTGACACTTGTGAGGGTTGTCATCATTTTGGAAGTCCGCCCTGAGATGACTCATTTTCTCGACCCTTGGGATGACTTGCTTCCTCCTTGCCTGTAAGGGTATGTCCCTCTAAGACCAATCAATATTAGGAATGGAGTGTCTCTAGTCCGGATGATGAATTCGTCTGTCGGGAACCACTCGAACATCCATTGGATCTGATCCTCAGTCAGATTTTCCAATAACTCGACCTATTCATTGGCATTCTTCGGCTGTGCAAACATGTCGGGGATGTAGTTCATGCGCTTTGGATGATGGAAAGCAATATGATAATCCCAAACTCTCCTATGTATGTCTTGACGGTAGTCACCCCTTTGCAGATGCTCGGTGAGCTAGAGCTGGAGTAGCAGGTTGCAACCTTCAAAATGTTTCGCTCCTCGTTGACAGTTCTCCAAGGCTCGGTATATGTCGGCAATGATCATAGGTACGATGCTGAAATCCTGCTCGTCGATCCCTTTCATCGAAGTCTTGGTAACCATAGCCAATCTAGTGTGGATTCTCCCTTTCTTTGTCGGGAAGACCATCAGTCCCAAAAAGCAAAATATGAAGACGAATACCCGGCGGTGATTGTGCCCCAGAGAGGTGAGGGCGAACTCTTCCTGATATGTGCGGTAAGACTGACTACGACCATACCTCTCATACAAGTAGTCAAAGGGGATGTACGAGTCTTCCAATAAAACTAAATTCGAATTCTTCTTGAGTCCCATCATCTTGAGAAAACCCCGTCTTGTTCGGTTTTCAGGCCTCAATAACCCTTGAGACTCCCAAGGCAAACCAGCTAAACCCCCTATTTCCTCTACCAGCGGTGTCATCTCATTGTTCCCAAATCGAAAAATCGACCGATCATAGTCCCAAAATAAGGTGGCAGCCCCTATCACCATGTTATTAGGATGAATGTCCAAGAGAGAGGGCAGGTTGCCCAGGTGTTTTCTGACTGCTATTTGTTCGCTTGAGTGCAAGTCTTCCCACCAATTCAGAAGTTTTGGGTGGATGTTGGTGACCATGCCGAATCTGGGGACCTCGTGCCTCATCTCTGCAAAGTAAACAGGTTAGGCCCTTACCCCCACCAGACTCGACTATTTAACATCAATAATTAGCATGAGCATTTAAGTTCTCCAAATAAATGCACAGAACGTGAAGGCGTCCTTTTGGGTTCCAGGGAAACCCAATGGACTTTGGACAAGGCTATCTTAAAGGCTATTGTGCGGACAACACGTTAGCCTGGCTAGGTTTGACCATGATGCATGCAACATACAATAGAGTAAGGTTTCTATTGGAGTTTTAGACTGGTACCCTTGAGCGGACAACTCAAGGGGGAAAGGCACGGAACTTTCGACTGCACCGTTGATCGACTAGTTTTACCGCAAATATGCCTTTCCGAATTTAGGGGGAGTAATATCGGAATAGCGCAACCACTCATTGTAAGCGTTGCTATAGGATTCAGTTTCTGCACGAGTAGGAATATGAATGTGGAGCATGATAAGCATTAAAACAAGTAGGCATATATTTTGACGTTGTGGAAAGCAGTAAAGAAAAAATAAATACGACAGTTATAACGGAAAGCGGTTACAAGGAAAACATGAAGATATGTCAGTTTGCTTAGGCAAATAAACACTTGCAGCATTAAACAATTAATAACATGTAATGGGGAATAGGAAAGGGTGTAAGCATTTAAACAAAATAAAATTCCAAATTCACAAGACAACTTGTAACGGTATAAGCCTAGGGAAGGTCCCCAGCAGAGTTTCCATGCTGTCGCGCCCCCTTTTTCTATCGCACGGGTTAGGTACGGAGAGATCCGGTTTATGACATTTTGTACAACTCCTTAAAGGAAGAGGGTTTAATGAAGANAGAGATCGGGTAAGGGCTTGAAATTATCCCAAGGGGAAGGTGTTAGGCACCCCTCAAGATCCACAACTGTGGGTCCCAGCCAAGAAATTTTGTGAATTTGGACGATGAACAAGTAGCAAGCAAGGTTCATATAAGAGGGGATTTCAAACAGGTGTGAAAATCTTTAAAGGTTTTGGGAAAACATTAGAATAAACATTTGAAAAGAAACTATCCTAGGTTTAAAGTAATACGGATCACATCAATGCAATACCCGGTATGTCACGCCTCGAAGAGGGGCTACACGTGGTATTAGCGCACCGGTCATCATATCTGTATTCTACCATTCCCACCCCGTAAAGGTTACTTAAAACGCGTGTGTTGGTCACGAATGCTTATTGCGTGCTATTACCCGTCCCATCCTATAAGTCCTGGAGGGTATTTAGGATTACTAATCTTACAATGTAAGTACTAGGCTGAACCCTCTAGGTTTAAAGGACAAAATTCTAAGAGACATACATAACAAATAGGACTACACATAAGGGAACATATAAAGACAAATAAAGGCTCACAGATCCCTCCACAAGTAGACATGTAAGTAGCACGTCTCAAACACAATTAAAGTCTCAAAGATGGGAGTTTAAAACGGGAATTTTTAAATTAAAACAGTAAGCTTCAAAAGGTTATGATTTTGGAAAAAAACATAGTAGTGAAAGCCAAAGGTTCAGCCATGAATAAGTGATTCAAAAGGATGATTGATTTTTCAGTAGTTTAGAGACAACAATAAGAATTAAGAGTGCGTAGCAGTTTAAAAATTTCAATAAAAGAGAAGATAACCTTTAGAAAATCAGTAATCAGAAGCAAAGCAAGATTTTAAATAAAATAGAGTAACTTCGAATAGGGGTGGCTTACTTTGAAATCCAGTGATTCAAAAGTAGAGCAACAATTAGTAGTTTATAGGAGTTTTTAGTAAAAGAGAGTGAGTGCACAACTTCAAGAACCAATAATTTTAAAGAAAATAAAGGATTCAAACAAACAGAGTGACTTTGTAAGAGGGAGGATTTGTTTTGAAAATCTATTAATTGTTGGGCAGACAGGAGTGAAAATAATTACACACAGCAAGGTTCTCAGATCTCAAGAAGAGACTGATTAGCTTTACAGATCGTTTTAAACACAAACAGGACGTAAAACGATTGATTGGGTTTTAATAAGTATTAGGCCTAAGGTTTGCCTAGGCGGGCGTATACATTGCCTATTTTTGTTTTGAGGGTGAACATGCAACATTAAGTTCTGATTTTAAAGATATGCGGGATAGTATACCTGCAGAAGCGTTTTAAACCACTTAACCACATTTTAGCGAGATTTATCAGATTAGATACATGCTAACTAGGTGTTCAGCAAAATATAACTTGAAACAAACATGCTGAAGGTAAGGTCCTAAGAACATGATATCTAATGCACACAAGGATGCCTAAAGACATGGTTTCTAAATGTAATGCTCATGAAATGTAGTAGTCGTACATTATAGTAATTTTATCACTTGTTGTGGTTATTAACTGTGAACAGGGCTTATAGAATGATAGGAACATAATGGACATGCTGAAATAAATAGCCTACACATGATTTCCATTGCATGATATGCATGTCCTAAACAGGATACTATTGCACACATAAGGAGATAAATCCTATAGTCATGATTTCTACCCATTATTATACTAAACATGCATAGTCACCGCCATATTCACTATCCAAACCCCAATATCTGTTTACAAGTTATTACAAACCAATAATAATTAATTACAGTAGCAAAGGGAAAATAAGAAGTTATTTCTATAGGGAGCCTTCAATCAGGCCCAATCTTCCAACCTCACTCCTTTCGAGTTTCACAGCCTTACATGGTCTGAGTCCGGAAAATCTCCCAAGGGCCCTCATTCGGTCCCTGGCCAATACCAGCACCCAAACAAATTGCCAAAAGTTGAGACAAGTGCAGTGCGGAATTACCAGCCTTGTGTGTCAGAGTTCAATGGGTACTCAGAGGTACTCAAGACAGTTCTCACACGAAGAGGGTAGGACCTAAAGTTCTAAGAGTAGTGTGAAGTGCTTATAGTTTAAAAGAGTTGAGCTTGAAAAGGTAATTCTGAAATAACAGTTTTGAAAATGACTTCAGAGGACAATGTAAAAGTTTTATTAAAAAAAATAGTTTGCAAAAGGAAAGAAATAGGCCAATCACAATTCAGCAGAGATGCAGGGTTCAAGAGACAAACTGAAACAGGGGAAAGGGAGTTGGGGACAAGTAATTTGCATGATAGTTGCAAACTTATACAAAATTAGTCATTAAAATGAAGTTACAGGTTCTCAAACAATCACAATTATCACAGAGTATTAAGTATTGAACAGAGTCACATACTCGATGCAGACTTGAATCATATGACAACTAAGCATTATGTAGAGGGGACAGACTTATAGTATTAGGAGTCATGCAGAAGATGAAAACATATAAGAGATACTAGTCATGCTGAGATAAGAGTAAAAGTAGCCACATAGGAAAAATAGGTATGCTAGTTTCACAGAAGTTAAACAAAGTCATAGTGAATCACACAAGGGAAAGCAGGAGACATATCAGGCTAAAGAGGAAAAGGGGATAATAGGGACATGCTAGTTACATGGTAGGCAATAGATCCATAAGTAAAAGCACAAAAGAAATAACAGGTATCTTAACATGAACTGAAGCATATTGTTTTGGGATGTTATAAACTTAAATTATATCATACCAGTGATAAGAGAGAGCAAAGCAGAAAAGAGCAAAGTGATAACACGATATTAGCCTTGGCTTACAGTCGGCTAATAAGAGACAAGAGCAGAGAAAAGCAGTAGAGCAAAGAGAGAAAGAGAGAAAGAGCACAAAAGAGAATGTAGAATAGTATTGATTGATCCCTATGTAGTTGTGTAATTGAAAAACATAGGGTATTTATAGTTTTAAAATAGGTAGTAAAATACAATGGTAATAAAAGAGGACAGAATCCAATCAGTGTAAAAAAATACACGGATCCCTTAAATCAGGGGATTCAAATTCAAAAATGGTAAAACAATATGGCCATATATGGTAAGAGAAAAATCAGTACCACACTTAAGTAAGGAAATAACCTCGGCCTGTTAAAGAACATGGAATCTCAGAATCAGTTAACCAAATAATCAAACCAAATAATCAAGACAAATTATTCCCTTAAATTAAGGGATTGGGGTTCGAACAGTAACATACATAGGCAAAGTAAAAGAAATCAGTCAAAACTTGATTTAAGGAAAAGATCAGGCAATAGAGTAAACAATTAGGGCCAAATTCAGAGATTCCAATCACGGAGAGACTCACTGAAGTCAATCAATCTAGACAAACATATAGGACTCATTAAAATAGGGGAATCAACATCGATTAGAAGAGAATTATTGAACATATAAATAGGGAAGGCAAACAGTAGTAGCAACATACAGGCTTGGCAATATTAAGAGGCTAGAGATAAACACACATATGAAGCAAGTAGGTAAAGAGCTTTTACAAAATGGCTGATTCGTAGCATGATAGCCATAGAAAACTCAGCAGGATTCGAATAGTCAAAACAACATGAAGATAAGATCATACAAGTCTAAGAAATTAGGGTTTTCACCATAAAACAAATTAAAAACAGTAAGAGCATGGAATCAGTAAATATGCAAGGGAAACACTCAAAACATACAGGTGAAAACAGTTCGAACCAGTATAAGGAAGACTTAGAGAAAACCCCTAACTTAAAATACTCAAAAGCATTTTAAAGTTGATGAAACATAAAGATCAAGTCGAGAATAGAATAAAACATAAGAGAGTAAGCTTAAAATTGCTAAAATAACAGAGATTTAAAGGCTTAAGTCAAAAATTAGGGTTTCGTAAGAACTAGAGTAAAAAAAGAGGAACCTGCCGTGAAACCCATAGATAGTGGTGAGGAGGGCATGGCAATGTTAAAACCCCACTGGAGAAGGCCGGAAACAACCAAAGCAGCAACCCCAGTAGTTGTTGGGCATGGTAAAGACCACTGAAGGTCTCAGATATGAAGTAGACCGGAGAAAGAGGCGTCAAGGCGGCTGGTGGTCGAAAGGGGAGAAGCTGGAGGTGGTCGGAGAGAGGCTAAGGGCCATCGGAGAAGACGAACCAGAAGGTTTTAGAGAGAAGGAGGAAAGGAAGAGACGAGAAGAGAGAGAGAGAGAGTGAGAGGTCTCGAACACTGAGACAAGGGAAGGGGGGTCGTTTAGTTTAATTAAGGTAACTAAAATCCAGACCGTTGATCTCATATTATCGACGGTTCAGATCAAATCTAGGTTGGGCCGGGTAAATAAAAGGGTTTGGGCTGGGTATTTTAGGGGTCTGATGGGTTGGGTTAAATGGTTTAAAAAAGTGGCTACAATTTAAATAAAATGAGGCTAGGTGTTAAATACCCAATAAATAGATAATTAATTAATTAAAAATATCTAATAATTGTGAAAAGATAAAATAATTTTAAATTACAATAATTAACTAGTATTAAGTGTAAGAGAACATAAATTTCGAATTTTAAAAGGTATAAAGTCTAATTAGGCCATAATTGCAAAGATGGTTGTAATTGCAATTAAATAAGACCCAATTGGCCAATTTATGAAATAATTAGATTTTAATAGATAGAAAAATGATTATAAATAACATATTGAGCTAGGAAATATTTTAAAATTATTTATAGCATAATTTGTGAATTATTTTAAATATGAGATATTAAATAAACAGGGAAATAATTTAAATAAAGATATGGAAAAATAGGGAAAATACTCATTATTGCAAAGAGTAATTTTGAGAGCTTATATGCAAGTTTGAAAATAATTTGAGGAAAAATTGGGTATCAACACTTATGTGTCATATTCTAGTTGTAGCTTGTGGGCACATTGATGGCGTCATATGAAATATTAGATAGTGTTTGTGATGGCTTATTGTCGGAGAAACTTGTACAGGGTGAGGCGATATTATTGGACTTGGTATCCGTGCGATCGGATTTATAAAAGGCATATTAAAGGTCAAATATCGTTAATTAGTCCAGAATGAGGTAATGGTTCTTATCAGGGGGAGAGACTCAATGATTTGTTGACTCGACATGTGGTTATAAATTCTATGCATCTCTTTCATCGTGGCAGTATATAAAGAGTTGGAATATGACTCATGCATCATGAGGTGTGTTGTGGGCATGGGATTCGTGGGATTTGGTTATTGTTTTTTGAGGATGTTATTGTGGTCATGTGGATTATGCGGCGCATTGTGTGAATTCAGTAAAGGTATACAATCATGTTTCGGTACATAGTGTAGTGATTGATACGGTGTTCATATGTCGGAAACTGTCCTGGTAGAGAATTTTGGATATTAGGATTTGGCTCTAAGGCTTATTTGGATGAATAAAAGCGAGGATCTTTAGCCTGGCTCGAGCTAATGTGCTCAACTGGGTTGTGGTGGCACGGTTAGGATCATGATGTGTTGAACAATGATTTTGGAAAACTTTGAAGCAGTTCTTAGCACGTTTGAGGATGAACATATGTTTAAGTTGGGGAGAATGTAACGACCCGACCGGTCGTTTTGAGCTCTAGCACGTCCTTCGGAGGTTTGAGGCCTTGGGTAGCTTCACTTTCAAGTAGTATGACTTGTACGTGTGGTCGGAATTGAATTTCGGGAAGTTCGGAGTTGATTTGGAAAGAAAATTCTCATTTCAGAAGCATTAAGTTGGAAGAGTTTACTAAGGTTTGACTTTTAAGTAAAGGCCTTAGAAGCGAGAACTGAAAGTTCCAATAGGTTCGTATGATGATTTCGGACTTGGGCGTGTGTCCGAATCGGGTTTTGGGTAACCCTGGAGCATTTCGGTGCTTATTATGGAAAATTAGCATTTTGGAAGAATTTCATAAGTTTGGGTTGAAGTGTATTTTAATGTTATCAATGTCCATTTGGGATTCCGAGAGTGGGAATAGCTCTGTGTGTTGATTCTGGTCTTAGGAGCGCGTCCGTATGTGGATTTAAAGGTTCGTAGGTCATATCACGGTCATTTGGAAGAAGTTGGAAATTTGAAGGTTTTATGGAAGTTTGACAAGGAGTGGACTTTTTGGTATCGGGTTTGGATTCCGATTCCGAAAGTTAGAGTAGGAATGTAATGTCGAATGTGACTTGTGTGCAAAATTTAAGGTCAATCAGACGTGATTTCATAGGTTTTAGCATCAAACGTAGAAGTTTGAAAATCTAAAGTTCACTAAGCTCGAATTGGGGTGTGATTCATGAATTCGTTGTTGTTTGATGTGATTTGACGCCTTGAGCAGATTTGCGTATATTATGGAATTGGTTGGTGTCATTGGATGGGATTTTTGGGGCCTCGAGTGTGTTTCAGACCAAGTTTAGCTGAGTTGTGGTGGCTAATGTATGGTGTATGGTTTTGTTCTTCGCAAACGCGAAGGGATTCACGCATTCGCGAAGAAGGATTTGTTGACTGCTGACTTGTGAGATACGCATTCGCGAAGGAGATACTAGGCCTATGGGAATTTTATCCTTCCCATTGGTGAAGGTTACAATGCGTTCGCGAACGTTCGCCTGCTAAAGCTTCGCCTTCGCGAGCAGTGAGTCGCATTCAGGAAAGGGAGTTTTTGAGCTGGATACAGTATTTCTTCGCGAACACGAGGGACTTGCTGTGTTCACGAAGAAGGTCGATGTCACAACCCGAAATCCCACCTTCAGGCCATGACTGCGTCTAATGTTGAACCCGCTAGACAAGCCAACGTTTGAACTAAATAAAACTCCTTAACAACTAAAACGAACGAGATAACTAAGGCATCGATGGTCCGCAATGTGATGGCTAACAGATAACCAAAATATAACATAGCAATTTCGAAATAAAACCCATATAGAAATCCCAGAACTGGTGTCACATACTCACGAACTGTCTAAGAGATTACTAAAAACGAAGGCCTGAAAATAAGTACATAGGACTGTCTTTGAAATATAAAGTAAGACAGAGCTGAAAGTGAAGAGTAGAAGGTGACGCCAAGGCCCACGAACGTCTGCGGGTCTACCTCAATGTCTCTTGTATGAACTGATGAGATACTCTGACCGTCAGTGATCACCGGGTCCGGTTGCGTAGTCTGCACAACATAAAGAAGTGCAAGTGTAGCATCAGCACAACCGACCCCATGTACTGAGTAAGTGCCGAGCCTAACCTCGACGAAGTAGTCACGAGGCTAGGACCGACAACAATATATGTACCTGTGCAATTCTATATAATAACAGGAGAATAT